>MU775750.1:111297-164299 GCA_026770625.1 Nicotiana glauca | reverse complement strand
GATGGTTTTCGAAAAGTTTGATTTAAATGTTATTGTTAATTTGAATTGAAGCAAAACCCTTTTATTTGTGAAAATTGAAAGAAAATTCTAGAATTTGATGTATTTAAAAAAGAATTTTTAAATCGGTAATCTAATTGGCTGGCCTGACAGCGGTGTCCGGCGCCACCACGACCCTTAGTGGATTTTGGGTCGTGACAGTTCGCAATTGCGAACCCCAGTTCGCAAATGCGACATCAGAGGCCCACCAATTTCATACTTAGTCGAATTTTAAGTCATTTTTCACCCCACTTTCAAAATACAACTCCTTGGGCGATTTTTCAAGAACAAGTTTCATTCCAAATCATTTGTAAGTCAATTTTTACTCAATTCTTTAAATCATTAACATCATTTAACATATTTTCCACTTTAAATCAATGATTTTCATGGGTGAAATTGGGGGGTTTTGGGTAGAACCTAGGTTTTCTAAGAATTGGGGATTTGGACCTCAATTTGAGGTCCGATTTCAAAAAAAATTAAATATTTGAGTTCGTGGGGGAATGGGTAACCGGGTTTTGGTTCGAGCCTTGGGTTTTGACCACGTGGGCTCGGGGGCAATTTTGGAATTTTTGGGAAAAACTTGGGAAATTCATTTTTATGCATTCAAATTGATTCATTTAGCGTTTATTAAAGTAATTGAATAATTTGTGACTAGATTCGAGCAGATTGGAGGTGGAATCACGGGGTAAAGCGATAGTTGAGGTTTGAGTGGAATTCAAGCCATCGAGGTAAGTGTTTGGTTTAACCCTAGCTTGAGGGAATAGGAGTTGAGTCTTGTTTTCTACTTGCTAATTGATCGAGTACGATGTATAGGCATGGTGATGAGTATCTACACATTGGTGTCTAGCATGACTGTGAATCTTAATTTTGTTAATTGTGTACCCTTCGTTGATCCTATGAAAGTTGCGACTGAATATTGATATTAGTTATGCCAAGAAGAAGTTGAATAGGATTGGTTATAGCTGACTCTCTCTTTTCATTATTGCTAGAAGTTAAACTATAGATGTACATACCATTATTGTTGATATTCCGTTTCTATCTGTTCCCCCTTAAGCATGCTCCCTTCCCCAGTTAAAATTGTTATGTTCCTACTACTTTTCCATTGTACTTGTATATACATCTGCACAGGATTATCTGAAGTGGTCCTAACCTCGTCACTACCTCGTCGGGTTTAGGCTAGACACTTACCAGCACATGGGGTCGGTTGTGCTGATGCTACACTCTGTGCTATTTTCACAGGTCCAGGTTTCGAGCAGCAGCAGCAGCAGCATTAGTATGGGAGCAGGCCTTCAGTCAAGCGAGACCCGAGGTGGCCTTGCAGACGTCCGCGGGCACGGTGTCTCCCTTATTCTCTCTTTTTAGCATGTTGCCTCATTGTCTTCGAGACAAATAACTTATATTTTTCTTTCAAACCTTTGTATTTAGTATTTCTTAGCAGTTCGTGAGTATTGTGACACCAGTCTTGGGTAGAGGCTTATATTGACTATTCTGCACTTTGATTCAGTTTCTATAATTAAGACTTACGCTAATTTTGTTTCTTTATATTGTTGCCATAAATTGCTAAAAAGGGAAAATTATGTTGTAAGCAAAAAGTAATTAAATTTGGCTTACCTAGCTTCTACGAGTAGGCGCCATCACAACTCCGAAATCCGGGTCGTGACAAGTTGGTATCAGAGCTCTAGGTTACATAGGTCTCACAACTCATGGACAAACTTGGTAGAGTTTGAGGGATCGGTACGGAGACGTCTGTATTTATCCCCAGAGGCTACAGAGTTAGGAAAAGTTTCACATTTGTTCTTTCTTGTCATGCGGTTCTGTTCCTCAATGATAATTGAATTTTTACTTTGTTCTTTCGTGGATGGCAAGAACACACGCTTCCTCTTCTTGTGATCAGCAGTCCGAGCCCCAGGCAGCTCCCGCTAGGGGTAGAGGACGAGGCCGTGCTAGAGGCCGAGGTAAGGGCAGAGCTCAGCCCCGAGCAGCAGCACCAGTGGTGGATCCTCAGGTTGACTTTGACGAGGAGGTTCCGGCCCCAGCCGCAGCAGCTCCGGTGGGCCCAGCTCAGGTCCCAGAGGGGTTTATTGCTACCCCAGTTCTTCAGGATGCTCTAGTACGATTGGTATCCCTCATGGAGAGTGTCACCCGAGCAGGATTGCTTCCTATAGCACCAGCCACCTCTTAGGTTGGAAGAGGAGCCCAGACTCCTGCTGCATGTACTCCGGAGCAGGTAGCTCCCCAGGGTCAGGTTCCATTGGTTCAGCTAGCAATGGCAGTTCAGCCGGGGGTAGTTGCTCAGACCGGCGATGGCACAGCTATGTCCGCAGATGCCTTGTGGAGGCTAGACAGGTTTACCAAGCTCTTCACTACTACATTCAGTGGTGCTTCTTCTGAGGACCCCCAGGATTTCTTATATAGCTGCCATGATGTTCTTCGGAACATGGGCATTGTTGAGTCCAATGGAGTTGATTTTGCTGCGTTTCTCCTATCTGGACCCGCTAAGACTTGGTAGAGGGATTTCTATTTAGCTAGACCAGCAGGGTCGCCGTCTTTGACTTGGGAACAGTTTTCAGAGTTGTTCCTGGGGAAGTTTCTCCCCGTTAATTAGAGGGATGCCTATCGGAGGTAGTTTGAGCGCCTCCAGCAGGGTTCTATGATGGTCACTCAGTATGAGACCAAGTTTATCGATCTAGCTCGCCATGCTCTTGTCATACTCCCCACTGAGAGGGAGAGGGTGAGGAGATTTATTGATGGTTTGATCCAGCCTATTCGTCTTCAGATGGCCAAAGAGGCGAGGAGTGATATTACGTTTTAGGAGGCGGCCAATGTGGCCCAGAGGATCAAGATGGTATTGCCACAAGGGGTGGTCATAGACCAGACAAGAGACCCCGTCAGTCAGGCCGGTTCAGTGGTGCCTCATCAGGAGTCAGAGATTCTTATGATAGGGGTCAACCTTCTAGGCCCTTCCAATTAGCCCTCCAGGTTTCTCAGGGTGCCCCAGGTGATCATGGTTTCCGTGGGCATTATTCTAATCAACAACCATTCAGTGCACCGCCAGCTCCCATCAGTGCACCGCCGCTTCAGAGTTTCCAGGGTCGTCCACCGAGAGCTTGTTTCACTTGTGGTGACACGAGGCGCATTACTAGGTATTGCCTTAGAGCTTCGAGCAGTTCTCAGTAGCAGGGTCCCCATCCTATGATTCAGGCACCAGATGTTCCACAGGCCGCCTAGCCAGCCAGAGGTGGAAGTAAAGGTTATAGAGGTGGAGCTCAGACCGCCTGGGGCAGAGGTCAGCAAGCAGCAGATCGACCTAGAGATACAGTTCAGGGTGGTGGGGCCCAGCCTTATTGTTATGCTCTTTAGGCCAGGCTCGAGGCTGAGACTTCAGATGCAGTCATCACAAGTACGGTTCTAGTTTGTGATCGAGATGCTTCGGTACTATTTGATCCAGGGTCTACGTATTTATATGTTTCATCTTATTTCGTACCATGCTTGGTCATGCCTAGCGATGCTTTGGGTATTCCTGTATATGTGTCTACACCGGTGGGTGAAGCTATCATGGTCGACCGAGTCCATCGTTCGTGTGTTGTAGTGATTGGGGGTCTTGAGACCCGTGTAGACTTGTTGCTCTTATATATGGTTGACTTTGATATCATTTTGGTTATGGACTAGTTATCACCCTATCACGCTATCTTAGACTGCCATGCCAAGACTGTGACCTTAGCGTTTCCAGATATGTCTCGTTTAGAGTGGAGGGGCACTCCAGGTTATTCTACTCGCAGGGTCATTTCGTACGTGAAGGCTCGACGTATGGTCGAGAAGGGGTGTCTGGACTATTTGGCCTATGTTCGTGATTCCAGTGCCGAGGTTCCTCCTATAGATTCCGTGCCTATTATTCGGGAGTTTCCAGATGTTTTTCCTTCAGACCTGCCGTGTATGCCACCCAACAGGGACATTGATTTCTGTATTGACTTGGCTCCGGGCACTCAGCCCATTTCTATCCCGTCATATCGTATGGCCCCGTCGGAGTTGAAGGAGTTAAAGGACCAGTTGCAGGATTTGCTAGAGAAGGGTTACATTAGACCCAGTGTTTCACCTTGGGGCGCGCCAATGTTATTTGTCAAGAAGAAGGATGGATCGATGAGGATGTGCATAGATTACCGGCAATTGAACAAGGTAACAATTAAGAATAAGTATCCACTGCCGAGGATTGATGATTTGTTTGACCAGCTTTAGGATTCCATGGTATTCTCCAAGATTGACTTGCGATCTGGCTACCATCAGTTGAGGATTAGGGCATCCGATGTCCCTAAGACAGCTTTCCATACTTGGTATGGGCATTATGAGTTCTTGGTCATGTCATTTGGGTTGACCAATGCCCCAGCAGCATTCATGGAGTTGATGAACCGAGTGTTCAGTCCATATTTGGACATGTTCGTGATAGTCTTTATTGATGATATTTTGGTGTACTCCCGCAGCCAGGAGGAGCACGAGCAGCACCTTAGAGTGGTTCTTCAGACTATGAGGGATAGTCAGTTATATGCCAAGTTCTCCAAGTGTGAGTTCTGGCTGAGTTCAGTAGAATTACTGGGTCACGTTGTATCAACAAAAGGTATTTAGGTGGACCCGAAGAAGATTGAGGCAGTCGAGAGCTGGCCTAGACCAGCATCAGCTACAAAGATTTGGAGTTTCTTGGGATTGGCTGGCTACTACCGTCGGTTTGTGGAGGGGTTTTCATCTATTGCATCCCCGATGACCAGGTTGACCCAGAAGGGTGCCCAGTTTAGATGGTCGGATGAGTGTGAGGCGAGCTTTCAGAAGCTCAAGACAGCTCTGACTATGGCATCGGTGTTGGTTTTGCCCACAGGAACTGGGCCTTATATCGTTTATTGTGATGTTTCCCGTATTAGGCTTGGTTTAGTGTTGATGCAGGATGTCAAGGTTATTGCCTATGTTTCGAGGCAGTTGAAGATTCATAAGAAGAACTATCCGGTACATGATTTAGAGTTGGCAGCTATTGTTCACGCCTTGAAGATTTGGAGGCACTATTTGTATGGCGTGGCATGTGAGGTATTCACTGACCACAAGAGTCTTCAGTACTTGTTCAAGCAAAAGGAGTTGAATTTGAGGCAGAGGAGGTGGTTGGAGTTGTTGAAAGATTATGATGTCACCATTTTATATCATCCGGGGAAGGCTAATGTGGTGGCCGATGCTTTGAGTAGGAAGTCAGCCAGTATGGGCAGTTTTGCTTATATTCCAGTCAGTCAGAGGCCGCTTGATTTGGATGTTCAGGCCTTAGCCAATCAGTTCTTGAGATTGGATATTTCGAAGCCCAATCGTGTGTTGGTGTTCACGATCGCTCGTTCTTCATTATTGGATGTTTCGGAGCCCAGTCATATGTTTGAATTATCAGCAGGTTAAGTATGAGCATCAGAGGCCTGGTGGTTTATTTCAGAGGATTGAGCTTCCCGAGTGAAAGTGGGAGAAGATCACTACGGACTTCGTTACCGAACTTCCATTTACTCGGAAGAAGTTCGATGCAGTTTGGGTCATTATGGATAGGCTGACCAAGTCAGCGCATTTCATTCCTGTGGAAGTCTCCTATTCATCTGAGAGATTAGTTGAGATTTATATCCGGGAGATTGTTCGCCTACATGGTGTGCCGACATCTATCATTTCGGACCTGGTATGTAGTATACCTCGCGCTTTTGGGGAGCAGTTCAGCAAGAGTTGGGCTCACGGGTTGAGTTGAGCACAGTATTTCATCCCCAGACGGACGGTCAGTTCGAGCGGACTATTCAGATTTTGGAGGATATGCTCCAGGCTTGTGTTATTGACTTTGGAGGTTCGTGGGATCAGTTCTTGCCTTTAGCAGAGTTTGCCTACAACAACAGCTACCAGTCAAGCATCCAGATGGCTCCTTATGAGGCTTTATATGGTAGGCGATGTCGGTCTCCGATTGGATGGTTCGAGCCGGGAGAGGCTCGGTTGATAGGTACAGATTTGGTTCATGAGGCCTTGGACAAGGTCAAGATCATTCAGGATAGGCTTCGTTCGGCTCAGTCCAGGCAAAAGAGCTATGCAGATCGTAAGGTTTGAGATGTAGCTTTCATGGTTGGTGAGCAAGTATTGCTCCATGTGTCGCCTATGAAGGGCATGATGAGATTTGGGAAGAAGGGCAAGCTTAGCCCTAGATTCATTAGTCCGTTTGAGATTCTTGATCGAGTGGGAGAGGTGGCTTATAGACTTGTATTGCCGCCTAGCTTATCAGCCATGCATCCAGTTTTTCATTTATCCATGCTTCGGAGGTATCACGGAGATCCAGCCCACGTGTTAGATTTCAGAACTGTCCAGCTAGACAAGGACTTGTCTTACGAGGAGGAGCCAGTAGCTATTCTGGATCGGCAGGTTCGTCAGTTGAGATCCAAGAGTTTTCCTTCTGTTCGTGTTCAGTGGAGAGATCAGCCTCCTGAGGCATCGACCTGGGAGTCCAAGTCCGATATGCGGAGCCGTTATCCCCACCTTTTCCCCGACTCAGGTACATCTTTCTTTTGTCCGTTCGAGGACGAACGGTTATTTTAGAGGTGGAGAATGTGACGACCCAAAACGTCATCACCTGTTTTCTTTATCATTCCGTGCTTTTGAGGCCTTGAGAACCTCATTTCTAGTTGCCTTGATTTGCGTGCACAGCCTGGGCGTGTAGCCGGAAAGCTCAAATGTGAAATTCTGTGAAAAATACTAAAAATTTGACATTAAAATAAATAAGTTGGCCTTGGTCAACATTTTGGGTAAACGGACTCGGACCCGTGATTTGACGGTCCCGAAGGGTCCGTAGGAAAATATGGGACTCGGGCATATGCCCGGAATCGAATTCCAAGGTCCAGAGCCCGAGAAATGAATTTTTGTGTGAAATTGTTTTCTGAAAATATTTAAGGGAATTTGAAATGGAAATTGATTAGAACGTATTGGTATCGGGCCCGTATTTTAGTTCCGGCACCCGTTACAGGTCTTATATGTGCTTTAAGCGCTTTCTGCAAAATTTGGTTGAAAACGGACGTCGTTTGACATGTTTCAGGCTTAAAATGAAAATTTGATGGTTTACGAAAACTTGGAAGAAATTACGAATTTTTGAGGCTTAATTCGATGTATATGATGTTATTTTAGCGATTTGATTGCACGGATAAGTCCGTAGGATGTTTTTGAGGTGGTGTGCATATTTGGTCTGGAGCCCCGAGGGATCGGGTGAGTTTTGGATAGGCCACGCATTGCATTTTTGAACTTGTAAGAATTTGGTATTTTTGCTTCTGTGATCTTCGCTTTTGCAAAGATGAGCCTCGCAATTGCGAGCTCGCAAAAGCGAGCACTGAGTCACAAATGCGAAGCCTTGGGTCTGGGCATATGATCGCAAATGTGATCCATTTTCTCGCAAATGCAAATAGGGGATTTCTGGGCACTGATCGCAAATGCGATCCTTGTCCTCGCAAATGCGTACTGAGGCTGATCGCAAATGCGATCTTGTGTTCGCAAATGCAAAAACTGGCAATCCAGCATCGCATTTCCTGCATCTGGTCGGGGTTCGCAATTGCGAACCTCAGTTCGCAAATGCGACATCAGAGACCCACCAATTTCATACTTAGTCGAATTTTAAGTCATTTTTCACCCCACTTTCAAAATACAACTCTTTGGGCGATTTTTCAAGAACAAGTTTCATTCCAAATCATTTGTAAGTCGATTTTTACTCAATTCTTTCAATCATTAACATAATTTAACATGTTTTCCACTTAAAATAAATGATTTTCATGGGTGAAATTGGGGGTTTTGGGTAGAACTTAGGTTTTCTAAGAATTGGGAATTTGGACCTCAAATTGAGGTCCGATTTCAAAATAAATTACATATTTGAGTTCGTGGGGGAATGGGTAACCAGTTTTGGTCCGAACCTCGAGTTTTTACCACGTGGGCTCGGGGGCGATTTTGGAATTTTTGGGAAAAACTTGAAAAATTCATTTTTATGGTTTCAAATTGATTCATTTAGCGTTTATTAAAGTAATTGAATAATTTGTGACTAGATTCGAGCAGATTGGAGGTGGAATCACGGGGTAAAGCGATAGTTGAGGTTTGAGTGAAATTCAAGGCATCGAGGTAAGTGTTTGGTTTAACCCTAGCTTGAGGGAATAGGAGTTGAGTCTTGTTTGCCACTTGCTAATTGACCGAGTACGATGTATAGGCATGGTGACGAGTATCTATACATTGGTGTCTAGAATGACCGTGAGTCTTAATTTTGTTAATTGTGTATCCTTGGTTGATCCTATGAAAGTTGCGACTAAATAGATTTAGCTTGTTTACATTCCAAACATTGTGCACACACTCTTTTAGTATCTTTTCTCATGCAAGGCCAAAAGAAATTTTCAGCAAGTATGTCTAGTGTCTTTGGGACTCAAAGTGACCCATAAGGCCTCCACAATGTGCTTCACTTACAAATACTTCACGTAAAGAATATTTAGAAATACACATCTTATTTTCCTTAAAAAGAAACCCATCTTGAAGATTAAACCTCTCAAAAGGACCCAACTTACAATCTGCAAAAATCTTGCCAAAGTCAACATCATTAGTATAAAGTCCCTTGATTTGGTCAAAACACATCCATTTATAAGTCAAAGTAGCAACAAAGACATGCCTTCATAAAAGTGCAACAGCAACAACATTCTTTTTCCCTTATTTGTAAGAAATTACATAAGGAAAATTTTTAATGAATTCAACCCACTTAGCATGCCTCCTACTAAGCTTACCTTGACTCTTCAAGTACTTCAAAGATTCATGGTCAGTTTTAATGACAAACTCTCTTGGCCACAAGTAATGTGTGGCTAAAGCATATAGCTCTTTTTCATAAGTGGAATAGTTCAATGTGGCTCCACTCAATTTCTCACTAAAGTAGTCAATAGGTTTAGAATCTTACATCAAAACAGTACTTATTCCTTTGCCAGAAGCATCACATTTAATTTTAAAAGATTTAGAGATACCAGGCAACTGTAACAAAGGAGCAGAACATAACTTTTCTTTTAACAAGTTAAAAGCATAATCTTGTTCTTTTTCCCATGTAAAAATATCATCCTTTTTAATAACTTCAGTTAAAGGAGAATCAATTGTGCTAAAGTCTCTCACAAACCTCCTATAAAAAATAGCAAGTCCATGAAAACTCCTAACTTTAGTTACACTCTTAGGTAAAGCCCATTCCTTTATTGCTTTGATTTTATCTTCATCAACCTCAACTCCTTTTGAACTAACTACAAAACCCAAGAAAATCACACGATCCACACAAAAAGTACACTTATAAAAGTTGCTTTCTAAGAACTTCAAAAACTTATTTTAGGTGTTATACATGTTCCTCTAAAGTGTTAGAAAAGATCACGATATCATCAAAGTACACCACAACAAATTTCCCGTGAAAATCCTTAAAGATATGATTCGTTAATCTCATGAAAGTGCTAGGTGCATTAGTCAAGACAAAAGACATAACTATCCACTCATAAAGCCCATAATTGGTCTTAAAAGCAGCTTTCCATTCATTTTAGGGATTCGTGATGATAACCACTTTTTAGATCAGTTTTAGAAAAGATTTTGGATCCATGTAATTGATCCAACATGTCATCAAGACGAGGAATAGGATGGCGATACTTTACTGTTATCTTGTTGATTTCTCTACAATCCACGCACATCCTCCAAGTTCCATCCTTTATGGGTACCAATAGGACGGGAACAGAAGAAGGGCTCATGCTCTCTCTCACAAAGCCTTTCTCAAGAAACTCCTCATCTTGCCTTTGAAGCTCTTTTGTCTCTTCTGGATTACTCCTATAAGTAGGCCTATTTGGGATTTGTGATCAAGGCACAAAATCAATTTGATGCTCAGTGCCACGTAAAGGTGGCAATCCATTAGGAATATCTTCAGGAAAGACATCTTCAAAATCCTGTAAAAGAGAAGAAATACTGCTTGGCAAAGAAGAAGTTGGTAACTCAGAATTAATCAAAGCTTTTTTGTAAGTAAGTAGTATTATGGGAAACCCCTTTTTTCTTGCATTTAAACACTCTTTGGCTTTTATATGGAAACTCTCTTTTTTTCTTTCCTTAGCCTCTTTCCTCTCACCAAGACCATCTATTTTTCACTCAAACCCCTTTTATCTCTTTCTCTCAAATTGCTACCCTCTATCTGTTTCTCTCGGCCATCTCTCTTTTTTCTAACTCTTGGCCTCCTTTCTTTTCTTTTCCTTAAAGCTCACTTTTTATCCCTCCCCTTGCTTTTTCCATGGTTTTCCTTAATCTCTTTTGATCTTCAAACACTTAAGAAGAAGATAAAGGTGCAAGAGTAAATTTCCTGCCATTAAGCTCAAGAGAATATCTATTCTTCCTTCCATCATGAAAGACATTCCTATCATACTGCCAAGGAAGACCTAGTAAGATATGACAAGCTTGCATAGGGATTATGTCACAAAGAATATCATCCTCATATCTACCAACATTGAATGAAATCACGCATTGTTTGTTTACCTTTGGTTCACCACTATCATTTAACCATTGCAGTCTATAGGGAGTAGGGTGTTTTATGCAGGCAAGTCCCAATTTTTCCACAAAGTATGAACTCACCATATTAGCATAACTACCACTATTAATGACCATAGAACACGTTTTACCCTTTATCCCACACCTAGTATTAATTATATTCTCCCTTTGTTATACACTATTGCTTCCCAAATATATCATAATCCTCCTAACTACCCCAATCATGCCATCATTAAAAGGTAGTTCTACTTCATTTTCATCTTTACTCACACCTCTCTCCTCTTCCTCATATTTATTACTCTCGTATTCTCCACTCATAATCTTCCTATCCACCCCAATCATACCAGTAAGAGGCAGTTCTACATTGTCTTTATCACTCACATCTCCCTTTTCTTCTTCTCCCTTACTTTTGTCACTCTCATATCCCCCCCATCTTATCTAAGAATGATGTTTCTTTTACTTGGACATTCATGCATCATATGTCCCCTTTCTTTACATTTATGACATTGAATAGAACTAGAAGATATAGAAGGTTTAGGGTTAAAGGTTTTACCTCCCTCTTTGTTCTCAAAATTTTCCTTTACTCTTGTCTTCTTGAGGTCTAAAAGAACTCTGCATCTCTTGATTCGACCATGGCTTCTTGGAGATGGTGTTTGACCTACCTTTCCACGAGCTAGTTTTCTTTATTTTATTTTGCTTTTCTACCTTTATAGACAAATAAACTAACTCATCTATTGTTACATATTATTGTAATTCTACTACATCAGTTATTTCATTATTTAAACCATTTAAAAACCTAGCCATTGTAGCCTCTTCTTCCTCCATACAGTTAGCTAGGATAATAGTCATATCCATAGCCTTAAAGTATTCATCCACAGACATGGACCCTTGCTTCAATGTTTGAAGACGTTGTTGTAGATCTTTTTGAAAGTGTGATGGCATAATCTCTTCCTCATCACCCTCTTTATCTCAGCCCAAGTAGCAATTGGTGCTTGTCCTTCTTGCAATCTATCCCTAATAAGCTTTTTCTACCAAATAGCAACATAGTCAAAAAACTCAACAACAGTTAGTTTAACCTTCTTACCTTCAGGGTAGTTGTGACAGTCAAAGATGGCTTCAACCTTTCTCTCCCAATCAAGATACAAGTCTGTATCCCTTGTTCCCTTGAAAGATGGCATATTTATCTTTGTACTAGTTATATTGTCATCTTCTACTCTACCTCTTTGTCCCCTCCTATCTCTTTCCACCATATCAAAATCAATATCATTAAAGTCATATATAGGGTTTTCTTGATTTAGATGGGAGCAAGGGGTACATTTTTCCTAGTTTGGTGCCTAACATTATTTCCCCTCCTAAGTTCCGCTATTGTATCATTTTGCTCGGCAATGCTCTCCCTGATTTCTTGGAATTGCAAATTCCATCTTTCGAATTATTGATGCATAGCTTGCAAGATAAAATCATTTCTTGCTTTGATTTCGGCTTCTTGGAGAATGTTTTATTCATCATCACTACTTGTACGCAACATCTTTAAAAAAATTAAATTGTATCCCACAAATTGGCTTTTCCCTCAATTATTCTCACACACACTTCCCTTTTTCCTCTCGAAATAACCATTGAATAAAATACTTTGTAGATTAAAAATTAAACCCAACTCGTATGAATTTCTTAGTAGTAAAATATAGATTTTTTGGGAACGAATGAAAGAAGAACCAAATCCTAGAACTAGTAGGCTCGGTTGAAACAAGACACGAACAAAAAAGGAAAGGACTATATATTTAGATCAGAAAGAGTAAGAAAAATTGAAATTTTTTTTTCTTATCTTTGAAATCTAGGATCCCCTTTCCTTTGTTAATTTTTGGAAACAAATTAAATACAAAAGAAATTTCTTGGAGAGCAAGCAATTATTTTCTTTTCTTTTTTTAACTGATTTTCGTTTTTTCATTTTTTTTTAAAAAAAAATTCAAGTTACTATTCACGATGCTACAGTAACTTTTTTTTTTTGCTCTTAGTTATTCAAGAAATCCCAAGAATTATCAAGAACGAAATATTGATAAAACCGCTCTGATAGCACTTGATAATAGCATGGTTGGGAATCCAAACTAGAGTAAGAATTTAAGAAGTAAATGCAGAAGCAATAATAATAAGAAATTGAACGAAGTGCAGAAAATAAAGGATACGGAAAAATTCAGGGAAAGAATTCCAAGAACTTCCAAGAACGCAAGTTCTATAGCCTTGATAAGATCCAAGCAACAACGTTTTGATTTATTGAAGAAATCTAACGCCTTTAATTAAGAACAAATAAAAAATAATAGATTCGAATCTTGACCGCTTTACAAGTAACTTGAGACAACAATTAATAACTAGTATTAATCGCCTTCTAAGAATACCGCAAAGGAATCAATGATATCACAATAAAGAAGTTATCTTACTACCTTGAACTATGAACTAGTAAAGGTTGAAAGATCTCAAAGCATAAGTAACAAAGGTTCAAAAGAACTCTCAAAGTATAATATTATTAATCAATAATGAAGTACCACAATGAATGAAAAGAACTCCTATTTATAGAGGGTAAAAATCCTTAAAACTAGGTAGGGTGGTTGCCAAGGCAAACCCTAACTTGGAGGCTAAGCTAAATACTAGAAAACCTAATAAAAGCTAATAAAAATAAGAGGGTGGGCGGCCGAAACTCTTTGGGGCAGATTTGGGCCTTAAAATTACTAGTTTGGGCCATTGGTTTGGACTACAATTGAGCTCCTTTTGAGGGCTAATGTTGGGACCCAATCTTCCTCCTCTTGGACTTCAATTTGGGTTACCAAATAATTGTAAAACTTGGATAATTCATCTGCTTTGGACTTGAGCTCTTCCTCTATAATTAAAAGCTTTTTTATTTGCCATTGAAGTCCAGCAACCTTAGTCTGCAATTCTTTAGCTTGAGATCTCGTAAATGGCCTTCTTGGAGCTTCCAAAACTCTATCATTGTCCTTGATGCTATCAAAAGTGGAAGAGATGGTGGCAAAATATCCAATTGGATTCCAACATGAATTTGGCGATATCTATTCTATTTGGACGGTGGAAGATAAAATCTTGGTTAATTTCTTTGTTGTTGAATCTTTTTACTCTCTTGATCCTTATTTATAGGTTTATGATAGGGAGTTCCCTAAAGACATTGTTAAGTTGGAGTCATTGCATAAAAGGATACAAGGTGATGATGTTCCATTGGTAAATAAGTCCAAGTATGGTATGTATAATTGGTTTATTCACATTCTTGAGCTTTCTAGAACACCTAAGGTATTTTTAGAGGTAATGAAATTATTATTTTTGTGGATGATAATATTTTGATGCATATCTGTTACGACCCCAAACCGGACCCGATCGTGATGGCGCCTCTCGTGAAGACAAGGCCAGCCGACACAATTTCCCAAGTCAACCATTTTCCATTAAAAGTTGTTTTTATACCATTTATAAACCGTTAATCTCATAATGAACATTTAAAAGAAAAATGCGGAATAATTACACAAGCCCGACATCGGGGTGTCACTAGTCATGAGCATCTACCAAGGTCTGAATACACAAAAATAGTTAAATGTACTAAGTACAGAAATGTAAATAAGAGGAAGGAAGCGGTGCAGCGAACGTCGTGCAGCCACCTTGCTAACCCTGATGACTCCGCGTTTGAGCAATCCAACAACCGTTACCGAGTTTCGAAATACCTGAATCTACACAGGAGGTGCAGAGAGTAATGTTAGTACTCCAACCCAGTAAGTAATAAGAGTAAATAAAGACTGAGAAGTAGGAAACAATGAATTCACATTTATGTTAAACTCAATAAGAACACAGGCTGCTAAATCATAATACGAGTTAATTGCTTCTTTTAAAATCCATCGTTTTGTAAAAATCATTTAAAATGCCTTCCGACAGATTATGTAGGGGTTCAATACCATTTATAATAAAAGAGCTGAAAACCATAATTGGCCCCTCGAGCAAAACATAGTTCGTAAACAGCCCCTCGGGCAAAACAGGAGTCATAAACACCTCCTAACAAGAAAATCTCAGTGTAAATAACAAAAGCCAATTCAGTAATTAAGTTCTGAACATCTCATAAACCCCACTTAAATAAAAGTTGTTTAAAAACATTTATCTAACATTTTTGACAGAGGCTCAGTATAAAGATGAGTGAAAATAGTCATTAATTCAACATATTCAATAGAAACTCACTCTAAAGTGGAGTAAAAATCAATAAGTTCATAATCAGACCCCTCAGGCAAACATCACTCATGTGCATGTATATATATCTATTGCCCCTCGGACTAGCCTCTCAGTCACTCGTGACTCAACTCCTACCAATCAGCACTCACACCCAGAACTCACGCTCAATAGGTACCATATAGTAACCGATATGGCGTGCAGCCAGATCCACATATCGCTGCGGCGTGTAGCTGATCCATATATATATAGTCGACTGCGCTCACTGGGGTGTGCAAACTCCGGAGGGGCTCCTATAGCCCAAGCGCTATATCGTTGCAGCGTGCAGCCCGATCCAACATATCGTTGCGGCGTGCAGCCCGATCTATATACATATATATAACTATATAGTTGTGATATGCAGCACGATCCATAGATATAAAATCCTCATAACTAGGCCCTCAGCCTCTCTCAATCATTAACCTCGCAATCAGACTCTCAGTCTATCTCAGTCCTTAATCTCACAATTAGACCCTCGGTCTATCTCAGTCGTCAACCTCACGATTACTCAGACCATCAGTAAAACAGGGAACTCATCCCCAAACAATTTTCACATTTTTTAGAAAATAAAGTAATAAAATCAGATTTAAACAATAAGCAGGTAAAACATGACTGAGGATACGTGTTCAAAATCATTAGAGTGAGGAAAAGTAGTGAAAGTGCCCCTAAGGGTCTCAGGAGGTCGGCACAAGGCCCCAAACATGGTATACAGCCCAAGATATAATATCAATCTCTAGAATATGGAATATCATAAGGTTTCAAATCAAATACGCGTCTTAACAATCATACGGGACGGACCAAAGTCACAATCCCCAATGGTGCACAACTCCACGCTCGTCATCTAGCGTGTGCGTCACCTCAAATAACAAAGCGATGTATAATTCGGGGTTTCGAACCCTCAGGATAGTATTTACAATCATTACTTACCTCGATCCGGTCCAAACTCTAGCCCGCGATGCCTCGCCTGCACGAATCAACCTCCGGATGCTCCAAATCTAGCCACAATCAGTACATAATCATTAAAATATGCTAAGGGAACAAATCCCACTCAAAAATATCCAATTTACATCAAAAATCCCGAAATTGCTCAAACCCGGCCCCCGAGCCCACATCTCGGAATTCAAAAAATTTTACATCAACGGATTCCTTATCTCCCCACGAGTTCATAAATACCAAGAACATCAAAATCAATTCACAAATGACCCTTCAAATCCCAAATGTTTGGTTTCAAATTTCCAAGCCCTAGCTCTACAATTTTAGGCTTAATTCCATGATTAATTAGGTGGAATTCACACTAGAATCGAGTATTGAGTTCAAAAGTCTTAGCTCCAAGTGATTCCCTTTGATTCTCTCTTCAAATCCTTCTCAAAAGCTCTAAAAATTGCTCAACAATGGAGAAAATAGACCAAAAATCGCGAAACCCATATTTTAAACATTCTGCCCCAGGCATAAATTCCTTCTTGGTGAACGCGGTCAAAGCCTCGCATTCGCGAAGCACAAAAATTCTGCTGACCAAAACTCTCCTTTGCGAATGCGATGCTTCAGCCTCTCAAACTTATGCGAATGCAACAATGCCTATCGCAAACGCGATGCATGCTAACCCGGCCCTTCGCGAACGCGGAACTACCCTTCGCGAACGCGAAGGCCAAACCTGACACCTCCCTTCCTGACTCTTGCGAAAATGAGGATACACTCGTGAATGCGAAGACCAAAATACCTGCAACTGCTGGAACTCAAAATCTGACTCTTTCTCAACTTTAAAATGATCTGTTCAACCCCTCGAAACTCACCCGAGGCCCCTCGGACCTCAACCAAAGGAACGAACATATCCTAATATCTTATTCAAACTTCTTCCAACCTTCGGAACACTCAAAACAACATCAGAATATCAAATTTGCATCGGATTCAAGCCTAAGAATCCCAAAATCTTCTAGATTACACTTTTGATGAAAAACCCGACCAAACCACATCCGAATGACCTAAAATTTTGCACACACGTCACAATTGACACAATGGAACTACTGCAACTTCTGAAATTTCATTCTGACCCCTATATCAAAATCTCCCCTATCAACCGGAAAACGCCAAAATTTTAATTTCGCCAATTCAAGCCTACACCTTCCACGGACCTCCAAAATGCATTCTGATCATGCTCATAAGTCCCAAATCACCTAACGGAGCTAACCTGCAATGACCCGACAGGTCTCTTTAAGCTTTTGAACTTTGATCGTCAGTTCTCGGGCATGACTTGCCCCGTGTAATGCATTATGACTAATGTAGATCGTTGGTTTTGGGTTTCAGGAAAGTCGGAATGAAGTTGAAAGAACAGTCTCAGTTGAAAGCTTTGAATTTGAAAGGTTTGACCAAGAGTTGACTTAATTTTATATGACCTCGGATCGGGGTATTTACGATTTGGTTAGCTTCGTGGGGTGATTTATGACTTAAGAATGTAATCGGAATTGTTTTTGGAGGTCCGGTGTGGAATTTCGCTTGAACTGGCAAAATTAGAATTTTGGCGATTTCCGATTGATAGGTGAGATTTTGATTCGAGGGTCGGAATGGAATTAAGTGAGTTGCAGTAGCTTCGTTAGGTGATTAGGGATGTGTGTGCAAAATTTCAGGTTATTCGGAGGTGATTTGGTTGGATTTTTTATCGAATGCGTGTTTCGGAAGTTTTAGAAGAACTTAGGCTTGAATTCGATGAAAATCGATGGTTTTAGTGTTGTTTGAGGTTTTTTGATGGTTGGAAAAAGTTTGGGTGATGTTATAGGATGTGTTAGTGCTTTTGGTTGAGGTCCCAGAGGCCTCGGGGTGATTTCGGATGGCTAACGGGGAGTTTAGAGTTGTAAAATAGTGCAGAAAATTGCAGCAGCTGTGCAGGGCATTTTTAGTCTTCGCGGTCGCGAGCCAAGGGCCCGATCGCATAGAATAATTTTGGCAGGGCTGAGTCTAATTCCACGTATTCGCGATATAGGGTCTGCGATCATGGAAGGTTAAGATCTGGTGCACCGCGCTCGCGGTGGTGCGTACGCGTTCGCATAGTGGAAGTTGAGGGCCCAGCACATTTGTTCTTCGCGTTCGCACAGTGCAGGCCGCATTCGCGTAAGTTGAGAAGTCAAGGCATCACGTTTTCGGGTTGGGCACCACGTTCGCGTAGGGTAAATTTGGTCAACGAAAATTGTGTTCATCGCGAACGCGAAGGTTTGATCGCATTCGCATAGAGGAAATACCATCTGGGCAGAAGGGATTTTTAAAACATTTTGTTCCATGAGCCTAAGTTATTTTCCACCATTGTTGAGCATCTTGAGAGCTATTTGGGAGAAATTGAAAAGGGTTTCGAAGAGTATTGATTGGAGGTAAGTCTTATGAACTAAAAACATGATTTAATTGTGGAATTAACCTAGAAATTCATGGAATCTTAGCTAAAAGGAGAAGAAAGAGGGCTTGAGTTTTTGATAATTCAAATTGGGACTTGATGGGTCATTTGAACTCGGATTTGGGAGTTCTTGATATGTAGGGACTCGTGGCGAGATAAGGAACCCGTTAATGTGAAAATTTCTGAGTTTCGAGAAGTGGGCTCGGGGCTCGGGTTTTGTTAATTTTGGGATTTTCGATATTTTTCAATTGTTTTCGATTGGGTTTTGTTTCCTTAGCATATTGTGACGTATTCGTTGTGGTTTTGGTTAGATTAGACATGCGAGGAGGCTGATTTGAGAGGCAAGGGCATAGCGAGCTAGAGTTTGGCTGGTTTGAGGTGAGTAATGATTGTAAATGATATCCTGAGGGTTTAAAACCCCGGATTGCACAACGTAGTGCTATATTGAGGTGAGACACGCGTTGGATGATGAGCGCGGGGTCAGTTACTACTGGGTATTATGACTTGGTCCCTCTTGATTGATGATTTTACCACATATTTGACTGAAACTTATTTGTTATCATCATGATTTGGGTTGATTGCCATATTTGGGCTTCGTGTCAATTATTTGAACCCCTTCGGGGATGGTTGTTGATATTTCCTCACTGTTTTGATTTTACACTTGAACTCAGTCATGTATTTCTCACTGTTTTCAAAACTCAGCCAAGGTTATTTTTTCTTTAACATTAGAAATGATATTTTCAATACTATTTTGGGCTGAGCAGCATGTTTTACTATTGCCCGAGGGGCTTATGTGATTTTTGACTGAGTAAAGTCGTGGGCCTCTATGTGAGGATACTTTTGGATCAGGTTGCACACCGCAGCAGTGTTATACTGATACAGATATGAGGTCGAGGGCCTAGACTTTATGCCATGAGATGGCTTGATATTGCGCTTTGGCCATAAGGGGCCCCTCCCAGTGTCTCTACAACCCCAGTGAGCGTTGTCAACGTTAAATGGATCGGGCTGTAAGCCGCAGCAATATGTGGATCGGGCTGCACGCCGCAGCGATACTGGTACTGTTTTATGTGTTTACTTTATTGCATTTGTCTGCCATTATGTGTTGTCCGTGATACTTCATGATATATCTACCTGATTTCCTGGCATTATCGAATGACTAAGTGTTGTGCCCGAGGGGCGTATTTCTGTTCTTATCTGCACCATTTGTTTTGCATTCAATTGCATAATTGTTGAAAAAGTCTTTTTCAAAGAGGTTTAAACTGAGCTAAAACACTTCTAAAGATTTCACAGCTTCACTGCTTTTCTCAAAGGATTTTACACTGCTTCTATACAGCATGTTGGTTGCCTTACGTGATTTCTTACTGCTCAGTTATTATTTACCTTTGTTACTCACTAAGTTGGAGTACTCACTTTACTCCCTACACCTCGTGTGCAGATGCAAGTATTTATTCAACCGGTAGCGGGTTTTGGCTGATTGGAGGCAGAGCTATAGGAGTTTAGTGAGGTGACTGCCAGCGTTCGCAGCACCGCTTCTCTTTTTATTGTTCGGTATTTCTGTTTAGTGTATTTTTTGACCTTTTAGTTGTATTTACATTCTTACAAATGCTCGTGACTTGTGACACCCCGGTTTGGGCTGTGTTTTGGGTTGTTTTTCGCACTTAAATGAGAAACCTTCTGTTTAAATTGTGGTTATTTAATCATATTAAAATTGTGTATTACTTTTTAATTAATCTGGAAAGGCAAATGGGTTGGTTGGATGGCCTTGTCTTAACGAGAGGCGTCATCACAACCGGATCGGGGTTGGGTCGTGACAAGTTGGTATCAGATCCTAGGTTACATAGGTCTCACGAGTCATGAGCAGGTTTAGTATAGTCTCGTGGATCGATACGAAGACGTCAGTATTTATCCTCGAGAGGTTGCAGAACCTTTAGGAAAAACTTCACATTCTTGAATTCTTATCGTGCGTCCTTGATTCAGCTTGAAAAGTAACTCTTGAAATTCCTTCCACGCGTTCGCATGCGCGCATGAGCGCTCAGTATCAGATGTGCCTTAATGGCTTGTGATTCCCTGATCGAGGGGCGAGACGTGATCTCTATGAGTTTGATGTTGGGCTAGTATGAAGGACTTGAGGCCGGATCTTTGCCTATGGCTTGAGCACCGAGGTGTTGATTGTATGAGAAAGTGTTTTGAACTTATATGTTCAGTATTGTCCCTATTAGTGGGACTGACGGTTGGATAGCTATGTGATGAGTATGTTAGTACTGCGAGATGTATCTATATGACTTGGAAGTGACGAAGAGGTCTATTGGAGGATAGATGAATTATTAAGTGCTTGATTTCCATTGTGACTGGACGTGTAGCCCCGAGTTATGGGCGCGTGAAGAATCTTTTCATGTCTCCTAGTTGGGAGTGAAGTAAATTTTATGTTGCGGTATGGGTTCAGACTCAGGAAGACTAAGTGACTGTGTAATGTGCATGATGGTGGAAGGTATACAGAAATGATAGATTGAGGCGAAACAGGTGGGTTATCTCCTGTGGAGTTTTCTGAAGTGGTGTGATCCTTATATGTATTTTGGAAGATCTCATGTGTAAGGGAAAAGTACGTGTTGAAATTCGAAATTTCGGGTCGCCTAAGAGAGTGGGCTTAGATGTTGCGGGGATGAATGCGAGAATTGCAGAAGATTTATGGTATTAGGTGATCAGTGTTTTCACAAACTTATAAATGATTTGAGTTTAATCTCTCCATGGCATTGTGGCATCAATAGAGTAAAAGTGTTATGAGTTATTGAGTGTATCTTGATCTATGGCTTCAAGCCAAGTGGGGGAGTCTGCTGTGAGCAGTTGATTGCACAGTTAGGTGCTATGTTGGATTCCAGTTTGGGGCATGTGAGTGAATTAGCTATGTCTGGAGTAAAGAAAAATTTTGACAAAGGTTATATTATGCTTCATAGGGTATGAGAATCACGGAATGTCTAGAGTGTTGTTGGTAAAGAATGCTCGGTGCATAGAGCAGGAAGTTGCTGGGTTGTATTGGGATAAGGATTTCATTCTACGGTGTCGAAGTGCCAATGAGGCAGGGTGGTTCTGTTCGTTGGGTCAGGTAAATTGCAGCTTGAATAAGAGTGAATGACTTGCGAGACTAGTTCTAATATGTTCAAGAGTCTGTATACATCAATGGAGTGCTCTAAAGTTGCATATGTGGTTAGAAACTGTTGTTTTCATTTGAAGAGGTCAAGACTTGTGGTATTTCAATGCAAAGTATGGGATTCTATCTCTACAAAAAAAAACAGCGTTTAGCGACGGTTGCATTCCGTCGCTATATTAATGTTTTCTGTCGCTAAAGTTGTTTAGCGATGGATTCAAGTTGGTCCCTAAAATCCTTGTTGCTAGGCTTATAGTGACGAAAAATACAAACCGTCGCAGAATTAGCGACGGAATAGCGACAAAATTTTTTTGTAGCAATGTTTAGCGACGGAAATATCTGTTGCTATATAGCTTGTTTCTGTCGCTATATTGATGCCTTTCGTCGCTGCAATACATAATAAAATTCGTTGTTTGTTCTTATAGCGACGAAATTGTCCGTCGCTAGCTGTGTGTATAGGTAATTGTCCCTGCTTTTTGCAACAAAAACCTTTTGTCGCCAATTCGTTGCAAGATTTAATTTTACGCGATAATTTTAGCTACAGAACGTATCCGTCGCTGATTTATTTTTACTATATTGCTGATTTTTTTAAATTCTTTTTATTTATTATTTGAAATGTACTCTGTTCAAACATATTACATAAACTACTAAATACACTTAATAAAAAGTCACTGATATAAATATAAATTCAACAAGGTCCAAAATATATAGCATAATGCATATAACAGTATCATCAAGTACAAAAAAACCACAAGGACCAACAATAATGTCCAAACAAAGTAACCTAACTATGCTAGGCTCGAGAGTTACGGTCATCATCAGAACCCAATGCATGAACCTCATCAATGTTAGCAGCAGTAGAAGATGTTGGAACTGTAGGTGCCATATCAGTATTTGACTGATGCGAGGGTAAGGAAACTAATTCGCGTAATTACAGGAAATATATGATCTGTCAGTGCAGGAATCAATCGCATCACTAACTCATCCAGATTCCCTGTCGGTGTTGATTGAGAATTTGGAGGTGGTGTTGACGATGTAGCATCAGATCCAAGAGAGCCATGAAGATTTGGCCCGTAGTAGCATTTTGCTTGCGATCCAAGACCATATACTCTTCTTTTCTTTTCTCCTCCCGCAGCTTGATAATATGCTTCACACTGATCAATATCAGATTGAGTTTGTGTTTGTTGTTGTAATATCTCCTGATATTTTTCCTGTAGAAGATCATATAGTTAATAAGAACATTCAATTTACAAAATGAAAAAAATATATGAAAGTAAAGTCAATTAAAAAGTTATCTTACATGATATCTCTCTTTTTGATCACTTTATGTTTTGCATTCATATTGATATAGCAGGATTTAATACTTTATTAAGATAAATGATCTATTAGCTTAGTCTCTCTGAAAACATCATTTAGCAGATTCTCAACACCTCTCATTTAAAGACATGGTTCCCTTCGAAGTGTCCAGAGCAATATAAACAGGTTTCCAGCAGAGGGGTGTGTGTGTGTGTGTCTTCCATAAGGGTCACTGATACTAATCTGGGCACCGATGAAGTGGGAACCCTCTCCAAGGAAGCGTAAAAAGAATGACAAGAAAACAGGACAAACAACTCCATATAACCCTCATGTTATCAAACAAATCCAAAGAAAGAGTGCAAAAAAAGAGCTTCAATATTTGATTGATTTCTGTTCATATCCACTCCTTGAAAAACTCTATTTTCTTCTAACT
Source organism: Nicotiana glauca (assembly GCA_026770625.1). Taxonomy (NCBI): domain Eukaryota; kingdom Viridiplantae; phylum Streptophyta; class Magnoliopsida; order Solanales; family Solanaceae; genus Nicotiana; species Nicotiana glauca. The sequence continues at coordinate 141,226 of MU775750.1, read as the reverse complement.
AAATGCACCATCACGGATAATTAGGAATGGATATCAGATGCTTTGCCTGTGTATCCTACTTTTATATGTGCAAGGTTCATTAAGGTGTGCAAGGTTCATTGAGGTGGTTCAATTTTTCTTAAAAAGAATAGAGAGAAAAGACTATTTTAAAAGAGAGTATAATATAAATAAGGGCATGCTGAGCAACTTCTGTATATCTTTCTATTGCCAGACTATCAAAAAATTGTACGGTGGATTACTGAAGCTTTAGTGAATGCAATTAAGGCATTTGAAATTCAAAAAATTTGCACCATAAAATGGACTACATTCTCTATATAGTGAACCTTGAGTCCGTGAAAATTAGGTAGCATACCTGCCACAGGCTTTCCCAATCAAGTGGCATTGGCCAAGCACCAAACCACGCTCCAATAACAGCTCCATCAGCCGGTAGACAGATCATACAGTCTGTGGACCCATTTGTCCTGCAAGAACCAAATAAACATCCTAGCATGTTAAAAGTTGACTTTCTTGAGTGTTGCATCTCAAATGTAACAAACTGCAGGCTTAGGTTAATGCAGACATCTTTTAGTATTTCTACACACTGATTCATGACACTGATTGAGAATAGGCAAAAGGAGGAAAGATGAATTATAATGGTAAAAGCAATTACTACATTAAAAAATCTATAAACCTTTTTGGTTCATAAGCTTATAATCAGATTATAAGCTGCTACCAATCTCAAACTGTAGTTACAGCAGCAAGCAACACAGTGCAGGGAATTTCTAAATAGTGCAGCAGCTCTAGAGATTCGGAAAGGACAAACAGTCGCACCAACTAGTAATCAAGATCATACAAGAAGAATTCAACTTCAAAACACAGGGGGAAAACTTCAGTGACTCACAACAAGCTCTAAACAATTTGGTAGTTCACAATTCAACAGCAACCTCTAGTCGCACTTACAAATTCACTCAATAACATATCAACAAGAAGCTCGAGTCGACTTATGAACTCAAACTCAATCAATTCCAAAGAAATAAAGATGAATTTCAGTCTTCAACAGATAACCAATCAATTTCTCTTAAATTTTCAGAAGTCGAGCTAAGTTTATTTTTATTTTTTAACACATTGAATAGCCAGAGATTTTAGAAAATTTCTGCATACAAACAAGTTGATCAAACAAGCTAAAAAGAGGCTTCCAGGACTCGAGGAGCAGCCAATTTAAGATGCCCTTATTGAAAGAATCCCCTTTCCCAATTTTCAGTTTATAGAGAGAATGAGGAAATGGACAGTCAATGAATTGCATATCCACAAAAACCCACAGAATTTCACAAAAGTAGAGCTACTTACAACAAGACAACATAAATATGAGTATTAACAAGTACAGGAAACAACGACTTCTCAACAAGCTCATGCTTATTCATTCACTGCATTGAGTTGCAGTTTATTTCTTTCTAGTCCTCTTTGGTATCCCATTCTTCGTACTTTTGTAAAAGTCCTTCTCTTTGACTCTCTACCCAAAGTTGGTGCACTAATTTTCAGTCCTAAGTGTATCTTCATAGTTGGTAACCTCATAGTTATAGTTCTTGTTGGAGAGTCTAAGATGTTCAAATCAAACCAGGGCAGTTAACCAATTTTTATGTTAACATTGCAGTTCAATAGTGATAGTTTCTTGTTAAGTCGTAGTTAATTAAATTGAATATTTTCTTATATGATGTGATAGCGCATACATGTTTACATTTAGCACAAGTTTAAAATAAATAAGCTCCGGTGAGGGAATAGGAACAGTAGGCATATTTTCACGAGTAGCAAAATTATCCCTAACTGAAGATTTACCTACACGGCCTGCGCTACCTCAACCTCTACCTCGAGGCATATTTTCAATTGCTCCTTTTCTTGGCCTCCAATGGGCTGCTCCAGCTTAACCTGAGCAGTATAGTCTCTGAAATTTCAAACAAGCAGAAGCTAAGTTACATAAAATTCAAGCAAAAACCATTTATCCAACCAACTGATGTGAAAAAAGTATCCGACCAACTGATGTGAAATCCAAATGAGCTGTAGAAGCACCATTGAAACTGATAGAAAAGACGGGGTGACATTACTTGAACAATCGGAGGAATCCAAAGAATGAAACATCCATCTCCAAAATAGTCAAAGATTTAGCCAATATCCGATATGTTTTTACAATGCTTAGTTGTTGAAGATATTATCAGTACACTACGAAAGTAGAGAATAAGATAATCATGCAAAAGTTATTAACCAATTCAGATAACAAACACTTTTAACTACGTTGAAAGAAAGGAACAAAAGAAGTTAAAGCTTTTCCTAAGAATTTCCTTCAAGTTACTCTAACTTGAAAGTTAATGCTTCCTAAGTTCCAAATAATTGAAAAGACTCGCTGACCTTTGAACAGAGGTCAAAAGCAAGGATTAAGAAACTCATATTCTGAGGTCACTCAACAAGTATCAATTGAAGACCATGAGGACAACTACAGTATATGGAATACAAATAGGAGCACCTACGAAACATAAAGCCAATAGTCATAATGAGAAACCCTATATAGTGTACTGTTAGATCTTGCTTCTAGAAAAGCATTAGAAGTTGTGCCCTTTAGTCTATACAATAACAAAACTTGCAGAGCTCAACCTATGGGCAAAAATCAACTTTTTGTTTGTTGGATCTTTCATCTGTATGATGCTCATTTGTAACAAATGATTCAGTTAATATAAAACTACAGGAGAGGTCATATATCGATTACAGATATAATTGATAAAATCATTTCATTAGGTCCTTATTCTAAAATAACTTATAGCAAGATGGTCAACAAAAGTGAGGAAAAAGGAAAGGGAATAAAAAAAAGGACAACACGAGCATTATCAAACAATTTATCAAGTGATGAATGGGAAACCAAAAAAGGACTTGCAACAACATTAAGGTTTTTTTTATGTATTCAAGAACTGCAAATTCCCCAAAATATAAACTTAAAAAGCAAGATCTAAACATGAACTAGATTAACAAGCCTGATGCCTAGATTTCTTGGCTATTGCCTTGCTTCTGCACATTTATTCACATTTAGGTAGAATTTGAGAGAAAAAATCAACCACCACATTGCCATTACATAATATTATATCAATTCAACAGAACCTAATCTAAAGGACATGTACCAATAGCAATGTCATAAAGCAGCATCACTAGATACGTATAAAGATACAAATGAATATTCAAACCAGTCTCAACCTTGATACTTGCTGGTTCCTATATCCTACAACATCGTAATAGTGAATTAGAGTATCATAGGCTTACTTTGACTACTGAAAAATAGTTTTGCCTTTTCCTTTAGCAGAAAGAACAAGGCTGAAGTTGTTGAAGTTAACTGCGACCAACCTGAGTAGTTGATCAATTAAAGTTAGGACTGTGAATATATGCGATACATCTACTTCTACAGGAACATTTGTATCACATTCATCATAGATTAACTACTTAAAGTTAAAGCCACAGAAATTTAACATTCACAGAATCACAAATCAAGCAGTAGATATATTGCAGACAACGGAGAAGCAACTTTGAGGCTTTCAAGAGGTGCGACACTAGCAATATCATAGGTATTAAAAGGGAAATATAAGTAGCTATATGGTACAAAGCTAAAATTATAGTAGCATACGGCCCAAAGATAGAAAATACATTAACAAATTTTGAAGAAACATTGTTAAGTGTACACCAAACCTTCTCACATTACAGGACTAATATAAGGTTTCTTATACATGGGAGCAGTGTTTCAGATTCCCAAGATAAGATTTCTTGCTACATATCACCAGGACCTACACTCCAAATTGAACAAAAAACAGAGAGAAGAAGCAATAGAAAAGCTACAAAAATAAAAGGGAAAAACCCTTTCACCTGAGAATCTTGCGGAGCAGCAACACAGGACTTCGAATTGCAGCAACCCTTTCACCTGAATTTCAGCAGCAAAACCCTTTAACCCTAGATTCACGCCCAAATTTTTGTATTTGAAGGAGAAAACTCATATTGTTGAATAGTATTGAGAGTGGGAGTCTGTTTGATAGAGAGGATAGAAACTAATTTAGCTGAAAATTCAATCAGATTAAGTCAAATCAGTCCTCGTATCATTTTCCAAATAAAAGGATAAAGATTAAAGGGCTTGTTTTATGTGTGTACCTGCTATTGTTGGGGACAAGAAGCTAGCTGATGAGGGCCAAGATTCAACCCATTTGCTTCCTTCTGGCAGAACTTTTAAATGAACCCTAATTGTATGAGAGTGGGGGTCTGATAGAGCTGAGTGGGCGTGTTCTCCTAAGTTTATTTTTAGGGCAAATCTTTAGCGGCGGAATTGGCGATGGATCTAATTTCTGTCGCTAATAATAACTAATAAAATTTTATTTTAATGAAATTAGCTTTATAGCAACGGAAATAGCGACGTACCAAATTTATGTCGCTAATAAAATTTAATGAAATTTTATTTTAAGGAAACTAGCGACGGAACATTTTGTCGCTATCAACTTTGGAATGTCTTGAAAAGTAAAATGACTTCAGCGACGGACATTTTGACGCTAAATTCGTCGCTGGGCTTTAATAATTTTTGTCGCCTCCCTTTCGTTGCTAATTTTGTAGGTAAAAAAAGGCGCTAATATTTAGCGCCAATTTTAGCGATGAATATAAGTATTTGTCGCTATTCTGTTGCTATATATTATACGAATTCTTTTTGTAGTTTATTCGGCGACAAACTACAAAATGCGTCGCTAGTCCGTCGCTAAGTAGCTACGAATTATCTCTTGTCGCTAAATTCCGTCGCTAAATGCTATTTTTTTTGTGGTGTGTGTCAGTGTCAGGAAAGTAAAGGTAACGGACTTAGATTCGCAGAAAGTTCTTTAGAGTAAAGTATTCTGGAATGTGGTGTTTCTGGGAATATTTGAAAGAGAGTATTCAGTGGCTTATGGGTTTCAGGCAGTATGGTTTATGCTTGGGTCTCTTGTGGTAAGCCTGGGTTGAGGAATTGTGGTGCTACAGCAAGGGAAATACCAAGCTGAAGATGAATTAGAAGGAAATTTAGATAGATGGAGTAGCTTGATAGTAGACCGGATCGGCATGGTAAGGATATGATTAATTCTTTGTGTGTGTTCGAGGTATAAATTTGTACAAGTATTTTGCAGCAATGCTCTTGGGTTTCGACGGCTTACTTAGCTTGGTCTAGTTAGACGGATTCAGTCCTGGTAGTTTAGTTTATGCAAATGGAATTGGGAGAGTTCTTGTTGGATTTTACCGTAGGTTGGAGATGTATATTTTCTATGGGCATGCGGAGCATGGGATGTATAGTGATTTTTCTTCTAGATGGGACTAATAGAAAGTTCTTGACTAGTTGGGTGCATAGATGTCTATGGATCGAAAGGGAGATAAAGTTTTCATGTTATGCTCAGATGGTTTGGTATATGCGGTATGTGGTGAAGGACCGAGACTTGCGTGTGTTAGGTTACAGTTCAGTTCTCAAAAGGAGTTCATAAAACTCTTAAGTAGCGGGTAGCCTCAGAAAGTTAAGGGAATGATATTTCTAATTGGAAGTGATTTGACGATAGTATATGTTCAGAAAAAGGTTAAATGTGATTGAGTTGATGGCACTTCGGTAGTATTGCAGTACTTTCTTGTTAGATCGACTGGTGATATTCGGGTTTGCTTGGTGGTACAGGGAAATTTTAAAGTATCTATCGTGGAATGATGGGGTATTTAAGGTGTGGTATGTTGTCGGATGGCAAAATTTGGATTAGGTACGATGATTCGTGTGCTATACGGACTTGGAGATCGGGAGTTCTCATGTTCAGGCTATGTTGTGGTTGTGGTTCGCGTGTATCGGCACTGTTTAGTGACTATCGAGATTTGGAGACCCAAGTGGATCTTTATTTGCTGGTATGTTAGAGTTTGGATATGATGTTGGAATTTAGACTGGGTGTCTTAGTGTTGGGTTATTCTAGACGATTACGCTATGGGCTATGCTAGAAATGCCACGGGTTGAGTGGCGAGGTGCGTCGGATTATGTTCTAGAAGAGTGGTTATATTTCAAAGACCCAACGAATGGCTGGGAAAGACTGACTTTCTTAATTGGGCCTTCGTGCTGGATATCAGTGCAGAGGTTATATCATTGATTTAGTTCCGGTGTTGAGGGACTTTCGAATGTGTTTCTTGTGGCCGGGCATGTCGCCGGGTGAGGTTGTGGATTTTGGTATTGATTTGGTGCCAGGCACCATATCGTATGGCTCCAGCAGGAGTTATAGTAGTGGAAGGATTAGCTTCAGACTTCCTTGTTAAAGAGTTCGTTGGCAGGCCAGTATGGATGCGTGTTCTAGTTTGAGTTGGCTTGGTTGGCCCAAATTGTATTATTGAGGGATAGTCTGATTTGACCGTTATGGAGCTTATCAGTGATCTGGAGAGATCTATGAGTTGCTTCCTGTGTTGCGAGATGTTATGATTTGTTGGTTATGGGCACATATGGTGCGGTTCTATCGGGGTTCATAGTGTAGGTCGAGCGGGAAGAGTAATTGGGTGTCGCTCGATGGATGGCATATCGGTTATGTCCTATCGAGTTTGTGTGGTATATGTTACTTGTTTCACCGTGGGTGTAATGATTTGCTTTGGTTCCCGACATCAAATTGTGCGTGATTATCAATTTCGAGCATAGTGACTTGAGGTATCTCATGTGGAATAGTGTTGGGATAGGATCACGCATTGCAGAGAAGCTATGTGGAGATATGACCTTGCGGGTTAGATTCAAGTGTTCTATTCTATGATGTGAGACGGGTTCTCAGCCTTGTGCTGTGGTGGTATTGGTGAGCTTGAGGTACAGCTCTTTCATTTGAGTCATTTTCAGGATTTGAGTATGTTCGGACTGTTGCTTATTGGTCGAGTAGTTATGCAAGCTGAAGCTTAGGCCCGTATTGATGTGTCATGTCACTAGGGTGGTGTGTTCGGTCAGAAGAGATTGTTGGGATCATTAATGAATACAAATGGAGTCGATTTCAGTATGTTTGATGAGTAAATATCGAGGTTTGATTCAAAAATTTGCTATGGTAAGTGCTAGAGGAGAAATGCCTTCATGAATGGTTGATCTGAGAAATGGTTATGGTTTACTGCGTGTAGGGCTGTGCATTCTAATCGGTTTATCGATAAATCGAATCGATTATTTGTTATCGAGTTATCGATATCGAGTTATCGACTTATTGATTTCGATTTCGATTAAGAAAATTTTCTTATCGAGTTATCGATTTCGATTTCGATTTTGTCTTCTCGGGTTATCGACTTATCGAATAATCGATAAGATATACTGAAAAGATAATTATACCCTTATTCTATAATACTTTTTCTTTTACCCTAACTTATTATTTCCATTTTTCTCTACCTACCCTTATTATTCCCTAATTTCCTCTACCCTAGCCATTTTTTCATTTCACCCGCCGCTTCTGTCCACAACAACTCAAAAGCTCTCTTCTCAATTATTTCTCCTCATCTCCCTGCTGCTGCAGCAAAACCCCATTAGCTGCTTCAGCGCCGCTTCTGTCCACAACAACTCAGAAGCTCTCTTCTCAATTATTTCTCCTCATCTCTCTGTTGCTGTAGCAAATCCCCATTTGTGGGTTCCTTTCAATTTGGCCTAACGTTCTCACTATCAACAGTGAGTTTTTCATTAATGTAGTCTCTTTCTTAATTTTTTTTTATCAATTGTAATACACTGCAGGTTCTGTGCATGTTTATTTCCAAGCACATTCAAGCTTCACCTTTTTTTCTTTTTTTAGCCATTTCAACAAGGATTAGAGAAATTAATTATGAAAAATAAAATCTTTTTTTACCCCATAAAATTAAAGAAAAAGGTGCAGAATTAGGGTCAAATTTTAGGAATACAAGGTAGTAAGCCTCGCTAATTTGCTCATGCACTCTATAAGTGACTTCTTGGTTTTTTATGGTTAGTCTGACTAATTTGAATTGAGAAAAAAAATAATTTGATTTATAAAACAATGTTTCGAAGTGTTTGTTTTTACTTTTAGTTTGAGTTATTACTTTTTACAGAGAGTTTTGAAGTGTTTCCTGAGCATATAATTTTCTTTAACATTCTGAAACCAATCAGCTCTTTTAGTTAATCATAAATGCCTTTTTTCTTGAATTTCAGTTAACTTTTTTATTTTTTTATTTGATATGTAGATTGAAGAACGATGAGTGTTAACTTCGTCTTGCTTTGCTTCATTCAACTCGTTTAACTGTTTAAGACTGTAAGTTACATTCTTCATTCACTTCACATGGCTCAAAATGATAAAATTGATAATGTGGTTGATGAAAGTAGAGGTTCCGAGTCTACCACTGCAACTACTAAATCGACAGTTACAAAAGAAAGGAAAAAACGTTCTCGGGCATGGGATTTTTTTGAAGAAAAAGTTGATGCTAAAGGAAATAATAAATATGTATGTAGATTTTGTGGACAAGAATATTTTGTGACAAAAAGCAAAACTACGACACAAATGAATAATCATGTCGATAAATGTCTGAAGAATCCTTATAAAGTTGAAAAAGGTTAAAAATTATTACAATATCAAGCATTACCTGGGGGTAATAAAGGTGATCTTATTCCATGGAAATTTGATCAAGAAGAGTGTAGGATGGCTTTGTGTCGTATGGTGATTGTTGATGAACTTCCATTTAGTTTTGTTGAGAAGGAAGGCTTTAGAAACTTTATGAAAGTGGCACAACCTTGTTTTCATATTCCTTCTCGTACTACTGTTACACGGGATTGTTTTGCTCTTTTTAATATGGAAAAAATTAAACTAATGAAGTTTCTTAAAGGAACAAGTCAAAGAGTAAGTCTTACTACTGATACATGGACTTCTATTCAAAAAATTAACTATATGTGCATCACAGCCCATTGGATTGATAGTGAATGGATTATGCATAAAAGAATTATTAACTTTTCTCCAATTACTAGTCATAAAGGTGAAGATATGGCAAGGTGTATTATTGATTACTTGCGTGAGTGGGGTTTGCAAAAGATTTTCACTGTCACAGTTGATAATGCTAGTTCAAATGATGTGACCGTGGAGAAGTTGTCTGACAAATTAGATGACTGGGGAACCAATTCCATGAATGGTCAACACCTTCACATGAGATGCATGGCTCATATTGTAAATCTTATTGTGAAAGATGGTTTAAAAGCATCAATTATTTCTATTGCTCGTGTTAGATGTGCAGTCAGATACATTAGACAATCTCCTGCTAGGTTGAGGAAGTTTCAGGAATGTTGTGAAAGTGAAAATATTGTCAAGAAGTCTTTGTGCTTAGATGTTCCTACAAGGTGGAATTCCACCTATTTGATGTTGAACAGGGCTATTGAATATGAGCGTGCAATTAAAGAATATTCTGATCGTGAAATCAGCTTGTCAAGTTATCTTATGTTTGATGCTATTTCAGATGGAAAGCCTGTAGGTCTGCTTACAAAAACTGATTGGGATGATGTAAAGAGACTTGCACAATTTCTTGAAATATTTTATAATCTCACTTTGAAGGTATCTGGATCACTTTATGTAACATCAAATGCCCATTTTCTTGCAATTGGTCAAGTTGCTGTTTACTTAAATCGATTAATAATAACTGAAGATAAACTTTTGAGTGAGATGGCATTAAGTATGTGGAAAAAATTTGAGAAGTATTGGGGTGAACCAACAAAAATGAACAAAATGATTTTCATTGCTTGTGTTTTGGATCCTCGCTACAAGTTTACTACTGTTAGTTTTGTACTTAAGAAGATGTTTGGAGATGAAGGGACAATTATTGAAAAAGAGGTTCATACTTATATGAGTTCATTATATAATGAGTATGTCTCTAAGTCGGTTTCAAAAGATACTGGTAGTAAAGTTTCTACCTCTTTGCCAAGCTCTTCATTCAGCACAATGGAAACTTCAACTCCTGGTTTAAGTGAACTTTTAGATGAAATAAGGAAACATAAAGCTGAAACTGAAGGTGTAGATTCTAAAACAGAATTGGAAAAGTATCTTGCAGAAGATTCTGAAAATGAAAGACCGGACTTTGATATCTTGGCTTGGTGGAAGGTGAACTCACCTAGATTTCCTATTCTTGCTAAGATGGCTCGAGATGTGCTTGCTATTCCTATTTCAAGTGTGGCATCTGAAAGTGCATTTAGTACTGGAGGGCGTATTCTTGACCAATATAGGAGTTCATTAACTTCTAAATTGGTTGAAACTCTAGTGTGCCTTCAAGATTGGCTTCGAAGTGAATCACTTCCTGTAAATGTTGAGGAAGATTTAGATTTTCTCGAGACACTTGAGGAAGGTATGTATATTTTAATTCTTTTTATTGTATTTTTTAAGATAGTTAAATAATATATTAATTTCTTGACTTGTTAATATATATTCTATTAGATTTTACTAATCTTGGCAAAGAATCTTCCACCGACGATGTTTGCTAGAGTTTGTTAGCTGCTATGTAAGTTCTCCATTTTAAATAATATGCTTGTAAAAGAATATGATGTGTTACAAAGTTCTTAATATTTTTCTCTTTAATAACTTGAGGGTTGATTATTGTTGCTGCCTATTTGCAGATGGACTCAATGGCTCTTCTAAAAAACGTTTCTATTTTTCTGGAAAATGGGTTGTTGTTATACTTCTATATGCTTTTTGTATTACTACTATAGAAGTTGTAAAATTTTGTATTACTTCGCTGCATTTAAGCATAACTAGTTTGCCAGAATTTCAGTTTCTTGAATTAGACCATTTTTAAGATACCTGCACATTGTTTGGGTTGATCTCAGCTTGTGAAATGTGCTTTCACTTAACTGCTTTTGCAATCTACACGTAAATAGAATGCTTAGGTATCTTTATGTATCAGTACTCGGACAACATAGGTACATACTTAAATCTGGATCCTTTGGTTGCCTTGATTATGTAAAACAACATAATGCCACTGGGTGGATCTGCCACGACCATGGACATACTATAACAATAGTTTATGCAAAGACATCTGCCCGGTCAAATACATATATACGTGTTTATATACCAATACATACTAAAGCTTATGTTAAAGAACAATATCGGTATATTTGTGTGATCAACTGCATTTTACTGGTCAGCATCTTTTAAAAGAGGATTTGGGAATAAGTCAGTTAATGTGGTGACACTACTAGTTAATACATTGCTTGGAAGATTAAGGCAATTCTTCTATTGCTAAGTTGCAGGTTCTGCTGCCTCCATATCTTGGAGGTGCATCAATCTGTCCTTCATTTGTAAGCTCCAAATTTGCATTTTCTAACTATCTGAGAACTTGGTTATAGTTTTAAAGCGTGTGCACACTTTAAAGTTCAGATATCCCAGTTGGACAACTACTACTATTGAACAGTATAATCTGCCTTATTGAAAATCGATAAATCGAATCGATAAGCCCCCAAAATCGATAAATCGAAATCGAAAAAATCGAAACCTTATTGAAACGATAACGATAAGCATATGTATAAATCGATAATCGATAAGTAATTATCGATAAGGGTCAAAATCGAATCGATAAATCGATTGCACACCCCTAACTGTGTGTTTCATTTATCGTTGGCAGTATATGAAAGTGTTGGAATGAGACTTTAGTTGATAAGAGGTTTCTATCGGTATATGGTTGTTGTGGGCAGCTACTGTGAACAGAAGTTATTGCTGCATGTGTTTAAATTATGTGGTATATCATATAATTGCACCAAAGCTTGCAGATATGGGTTATTACAGCTGGTTCGGGCTTATTCAGCGTATAGGTGCGAGGTTTGGATCGTATTGATTGTTTCAAAAATGAAAATGTGGTTCTATGATTCACGGGCTAGATTGGGTTGCGTAAATTCAGTTTCTATGTGTTATCGGACCTATATGAGGTGGAATCACCCACGGGTATATGCTTGGTAAGGTTATTCAACTATTGGTTGACTTTTAGAACAACTCTGGGAACGTTCGAGGACGAATGTGTGTTTAAGTGGGGGAGGATGTAACGACCCGATCGGTCATTTTGAGCTTTTACACTTTGATCGTTAGTTCTCGGGCATGACTTGCCCCGTAAAATGCATTATGACTGATAAAGATAGTTGGTTTTGGGTTTCAGGAAAATCGGAATGAAGTTGAAAGAACAGTCTCAGTTGAAAGCTTTGAATTTGAAAGGTTTGACCAAGAGTTGACTTAATTGTACATGAGCTCGGATCGGAGAATTTATGATTTGGTTTGCTTCGTGGGGTGATTTATGACTTGGGAATGTAATCGGAATTGATTTTGGAGGTCCGATGTGGAATTTGGCTTGAATTGGTAAAATTAGAATTTTGGCGATTACCGGTTGATAGGTGAGATTTTGATCCAAGGGTCAGAATGGAATTCCGAGAGTTGCAGTAGCTTCGTTAGTACATTAGGGATGTGTGCGCAAAATTTCAGGTTATTCGGAGGTGATTTGGTTGGGTTTTTGATCTAATGCGTATTTCGGAAGTTTTAGAAGAACTTAGGCTTGAATTCGATGAAAATTGATGGTTTTAGCGTTTTTTGAGGTGTTTTGATGGTTGGAAAAACTTTGTGTGATGTTATAGGATGTGTTAGTGCTTTTGGTTGAGGTCCCGGGGGTCTCGGGGTGATTTCGAATGGCTAATGGGGAGTTTAGAGTTGTAAAATACTGCAGAAAATTGCAGCAGCTGTGCAGGCCATTTTTGGTCTTCGCGATCGCGAGCCAAGGGACGCGATCGCATAGAAGAATTTCGGCAGGGCTGAGTCTGGTTCTACGCGTTTGCGATATAGGGTCTGCGATCGCGGAAGGTTAAGATCTGGTGCACCGCGTTCGCGGTGGTGCGTACGCGTTCGCATAGTGAAAGTTGAGGGCCCAACACATTTGTTCTTCGCTTTCGCACAGTGTGGGCCTGTGTTCGCGTAAGTTGAGAAGTCAAGGTATCGCATTTACGGGTTGGGCACCGCGTTCGCGTAGGGTAAATTTGGTCAACAAAAATTGTGTACATTGCGAACGCGGAGGTTTGACCGCGTTCGCATAGAGGAAATACCAGCTGGGCAGAAGGGCCTTTTAAAACATCTTGTTCCGCGAGCCTAAGTTATTTTCCACCATTGTTGAGCATCTTGAGAGCTATTTGGGAGAAATTGAAGAGGGTTTCGAAGAGTATTGATTGGAGGTAAGTCTTATGAACTAAAAACATGATTTAATTGTGGAATTAACCTAGAAATTCATGGAATCTTAGCTAAAAGGGGAAGAACGAGGGCTTGAGTTTTTGATATTTCAAATTGGGACTTGATGGGTCATTTGAGCTCGTATTTGGGAGTTCTTGATATGTATGGACTCATGGGGAGATAAGGAACCCGTTGATGTGAAAATTTCTGAGTTTCAAGAAGTGGGCCCGGGGCTCGGGTTTTGCTAATTTTAGAATTTTTGATATTTTTTTATTGTTCTCAATTGGATTTTGTTCCCTTAGCATATTGTAACGTATTCGTTGTGGTTTTGATCAGATTCGATGTGCGAGGAGGCCGATTTGAGAGGCAAGGACATAGCGAGCTAGAGTTTGGCCGGTTCGAAGTGAGTAATGATTGTAAATGATATCCTGTTGGTTTGAAACCCTAGATTGCACAATGTAGTGCTATATTGAGGTGAGACACGCGCTGGATGATGAGCGCGGGGTCTGTTACTACTGGGGATTGTGACTTGGTCCGTCCTGATTGATGATTTTATCGCATATTTGACTAAAACTTATTTGCTATCATTATGATTTGGGCTGATTACCATATTTGGGCTTCGTGTCAATTATTTGAACCCCTTCGGGGATGGTTGTTGATATTTCCTCACTGTTTTAATTTTTACACTTGAACTCAGTCATGTATTTCTCACTGTTTTCAAAACTCAGCCAAGGTTATTTTTGCTTTAACACTAGAAATGATATTTTCAATACTATTTTGGGTTGAGCAGCATGTTTTACTATTACCCGAGGGGCTTATGTGATTTTTGACTGAGAAAGGCCGTGGGCATGTATGTGAGGATACTTTTGGATCGGGCTGCATGCCGCAGCAGTGTTATACTAATACGGATATGAGGCCGAGGGCCTAGACTTGATGCCACGAGATGGCTTGATATTGCGCCTGAGCCGTAAGGGGCCCCTCCCGAGTCTGCACACCCCTAGTGAGTGTCGTCGACGTTAAATGGATCGGGTTGCACGCCCCAGCAATATGTGGATCGGGTTGCATGCCGCAGCGATACTGGTACTGTTTTATGTGTTTACTTTATTGCATTTGTCTGCCATTATGTGTTGTCCGTGATACTTTATGCAATATCTACCTGGTTTCCTAGCATTATCGAATGACTGAGTGTTGTGCCCGAAGGGCGTATTTATGTGCTTATCTGCACCATTTGTTTTGCATTCAATTGCATAATTGTTGAAAAAGCCATTTTCAAAGAGGTTTAAACTGAGCTAAAACACTTCTAAAGATTTCACAGCTTCACTATTTTTCTCAAAGGATTTTACATTGCTTCTATACAGCATGTTGGTGCCTTACGTGATTTCTTACTGCTCAGTTATTATTTACCGTTGTTACTCACTGAGTTGGAGTACTCACTTTACTCCCTGCACCTCGTGTGCATATGCAGGTATTTATTCACCCGGTAGCGGGTTTTGGCTGATTGGAGGCAGAGCTATAGGAGTTTAGTGAGGCGACTGCCAGCGTTCGCAACACCGATTCTCTTTTTGTTGTTCAGTATTTTTGTTCAGTGTATTTTTCGACCTTGTAGTTGTATTTACATTCTTATAAATGCTCGTGACTTGCGACACCCCGGTTTGGGCTGTGTTTTGGGTTGTTTTCCGCACTTAAATGAGAAACCTTCTGTTTAAATTGTGGTTATTTAATCATATTAAAATTGTGTATTACTTTTTAATTAATCTGGAAAGGCAAATGGATTGGTTGGCTGGCCTTGTCTTCACGAGAGGCGCCATCACGACCGGATCGGGGTAGGGTCGTGACATAACCAAACCATAAAAATTCTAATCCGAGATCAAATACAAACAAGTCAACTCTTGGTCAAACCTTTCAAATTTCAAGCTTCAAACTGAGAATTGTTCTTCGTTATTCATTTCGATTACCCTGAAAACCAAAACCAACGATTTACATAAGTAATAATACATCACGCGGGGCAAATCATGCCCGAGAATTGATGAACAAAGTGCAAAAGCGCAAAACGACCGATCGGGTCGTTACATCCTCCCCCACTTAAACACACGTTCGTTCTCGAACATGACTACAGTTGTTCCAGAAGCCAACCAATTGCTAAATAACCTTACCATGCATATACCCGGGGGTGATACCACGTTACCATATCTCATATAGGCCCGATAACACAATACAACTGAAATTTTATAATCCATCCTAGCCCATTAATCTCAGAACCACATTTTCACTTTTGAAATCATCCGCAAGATCAAAATCTCACACCCACACTCTGAATAAGCCGAACTAGCTGTAGTAACCCATACTTGCAACCTCAGGTGCAATCACATGATATACCATATACCTCAACCACTTGTAGTGATAACAACCGTTGCACACAACAACCGAATATCGATAGAAAACCTCTAATCAACTAAAGTCTCATTCCAACACTTTCATATACTGCCAATGATAATTAAACCACACAGTAAGCCATAACCATTTCTTAGATCAACCATTCATGAAGTCGCTTCTCCTTTGGAAAATACCATAGCAAATTTCTGAGCCGAACCTCAATATTATCCTTCCGACATGCTAGAATCGAATCCGTTTGTATTTATTAGAGATCCCGACGATCTCATATAATCCAACACAACTACTCTGGTGACATTGACACATCAATACATACTAAAGCCACGACCTGTGCAATCTGTGCACCAATAAGCCACAATCCAAACTTGCTCAAATCATGAAAATGGCTCAAATGAAAACATTGTACTGCAAGCTCACTAGTACTGCCACAACACAAGACTGAGAACACATCTCCCATCATAGAAATAGAACACATGAACCACATCAAGTCACTATGCTCAAAATTGACAACCATATGCAATATAATGTCAAAAACCAAAGCAATCACCATAACCACTGCGAAGCAATTGACATACATTACATATACCTGAAAGGACACAACCGATGCGCCACCCGCCAAGCAATATCCAATACTCCTCCCGATCGACTCCCACTATGAGACCCCAATAGAACCGTACCATATGTGCCTATAACCATCAATTTATAACACCTCACAACATAGAAAGGTGACTCATGTCCCAGATTACTAATAAGCTCAATAATAATCGAATTAACACATCCATCAATAATACAATTCGGGGTCAACAAAGTAGTCCCGATGCAAAACACGCATCCATATAAGTCTACTAATGAACCATACACCAACTCTAGTCACTCATAATAGATAAATAACCCTCCAAAGGTTCACAATGACTGAATTATAGCACGTACTATCATCTGACTAACTTACCTACATATTTACCATCCTTAACCATGAGCTAACCTGCTTATGAGAACATCCAGTCTCCAAGTCCATAAAGCACATGAATTACCATATCTGATCCCAATTTCGCCGCTCGAATATACAACAAACCTCTAATACTCAATCATCCCACGAAAGGTACACCTACAATTCTTCTGTGCCACCTAGAAAAATCATATATCATCAGTCGATAAGACAAGACAGTGCCACAATATCAATAAAGCATCCATAACTCAAACACATCGTCCTTTCTAAAATATATACCCTCATCAAGCCACACCAATCAGTAATACTTTTTCCTTAATCATTTGAAACTGCCTGTGCTGCCTAAAAATCTTATGACTTTCCTTTTAGAACTGAATTGCAACCTTACACACATAATTCTCAATCCTTCACAATATACCGCATGTACCATACCATCCTAGGATAACACGAGAACTTTGTATGCCTTCCGAACCACAAGCAACTATGTACTCCACTAGACAAAACTTCCCATTGATCCCATCTAGAAGAAAAACACTATACATCCCATGCTCCCCATGCTCATAGAAAATATACATCTCTAACCGTGGCAGGAAGCCTTCAATAACTCTCCGAATTTCATTTGCAAAAACTAAACCGTTAGGACTGAATCCTTCTAACTCAACCAAGCCATGCAGGCCACTTAAACCCAAGAGCATTATCGCTAAACACTTGTATAAACTCATTACCTCATAGGCATCCAAAGAACTAACCATATCCTTACCATACCGATCCGAGCCACTACTAAGCTATCCCATCTATCTGATTTCCCTTATAACTTACCTTCAACTTGGTACTCCTTCTTGCTATAATATCACAATTTCTCAACCCAAACTTACTATGTGAGACCCAAGCACAAACCACACCGTCTAAGACTTATAAGCCGCTGAATACTCTCTTAAATATCCCTAAAAGAACCACCTTCAAAATACTTTACTCTAAAGAGACTTCTTACGAATCTAAATCCATTAACTTTACCTTCCTGATACTGATACATAGAAGCCCACAATTTATAGAAAATACCACAAGTCTTGACATCTTCCAATGAAAACTCAGTTTCTAACCACAAATGCAACTTTAAAATACCCAATTGTTATATGTAGAATCTTGAACACATTAGAATCATTCTCGCAAGTCATCCACTCTACTCAAACCGCAACTAGCCCGATCAAAAGAACTGAACAAATTGTGCCTCATTAGCACTTTAGACATTGCATAATGCAACCTCATCCTAGTAGAACCAAGCAACTTCCTGCTCTATGCACCGAGCAACTTTTACCAACAACAAGTCAAGACATTCTGAGATTCTCTTACACCTATGAAGCATGACATAACCTTTGTCAAAAATTTTCTTTATTCGATACATCCTCGGTCTCAATCTTCATAAGCCATAACTGATTCACTAGTACTCCTCAAATGGGAACTAGCATAGCAAAGAACCATGCAATCGCCTAGTCAATAGAAGACTCCCCTACTTGGCTCGAAGCCATAGATCAAAAGAAACACAATAACTCATAACGCATACACTCTATTGTTGCCATAATACCATAGTGAGATTAAACTCAATCCTTCATAAGCTCGTGAAAGACAGACCATCTAGTACTTTAAATCTTATGCAAATCTCGCATTCACCCTCATAACAGTTGAACCCCACTCTCTTATACGACAAAAATTTAAATTGCAATGCATATATTATGCTTGTAAATGAGATCTCCTAACAGACAACATAAGGATCACACAACTTTAGAACACCCCGCAGGAGATAACCCCACCTGTTTTTCCTCAAACTAACGTTTCTGTATAGCTTCCACCGTCATAAACATTAAGTAGTCACTTAGTCTTCTTGAGTCTGAACTCATACTAAAACATGAAACTTACTTCATTCCCAACAAGGAAACATGAAAAGATTCTTCACACACCCATAACTCGGGGCTATACCTCGAATCAAGATAGAATTCAAGCACCTAATAGTTCTTCTATCCTCAAGCAGACCCTTCTCGTCACTTCCAAATTATATGGATACATCTCATAATACTAACATACTCATCACATTATCATCCAACCGTCACTTCCACTAATAGGGACACTACCGAATATAAAAGTTCAAAAATACTTGCTCACACAATCAGCACCTCGGTGCTCAAGCTATAGGCAAAATTTTGAACTCAAGTTCTCCAGACTGGCCCAACATCAACACACAGAGATCACATCTCACCCCTCGATCAGGGGATCACAAGCCATAGATGCACATCTGATACTGAGCGCTCATGCGCACATGCGAACATGTGGAAAGAATTTCAAGAGTTACTTTTCAAGCTGAATCAAAGGACGCACGATAAGAATTCAAGAATGTGAAGTTTTCCTAAAGGTTCTGCAGCCTCTCGAGGATAAATACAGACGTCTTCATACCGATCCGTGAGACTCTACTAAACCTGCTCATGACTCGTGAGACCTATGTAACCTAGGCTCTGATACCAACTTGTCACGACTCCAAACCGGACCCGGTCATGATGGAACCTCTCGTGAAGACAAGGCCATCCAACACAATTTCCCAAGTCAAGAATTTTCCATTAAAAGTTGTTTTTGTACCATTTATAAACCGTTAATCTCATAATGAACATTTAAAAGAAAAATGCGAAATAATTACATAAGCCCGACATCGGGGTGTCACTAGTCATGAGCATCTACCAAGGTCTGAATACACAAAAATAGTAAAATGTACTAAGTACAGAAATGAAAATGAGAGGAAGGAAGCGGTGCGGCGAACGTCGTGCAGACACCTTGCTAACCCTGATGACTCCTCGTTTGAGCAATCCAACAACCGCTACCGAGTTTCGAAATACCTGAATCTGCATACGAGGTGCAGAGAGTAATGTTAGTACTCCAACCCAGTATGTAATAAGAGTAAATAAAGACTGAGAAGTAGGAAACAATGAATTCACATTTATGTTAAACTCAATAAGCACACAGGCTGCTAAATCAGAATACGAGTCAATCGCCACTTTTAAAATCCATCTTTTTATAAAAATCATTTAAAATGCCTTCCGACAGATTACGTAGGGGTTCAATACCATTTATAATAAAAGAGTTGAAAACCATAATTGGCCCCTCGGGCAAAACATAGTTCGTAAACAGCCTCTCGGGCAAAACAGAAGTCATAAACACCTCCTAACAAGAAAATCTCAGTGGAAATAACAAAAGTCAATTCAGTAATTAAGTTCTGAACATCTCATAGACCCCGGCGTAAATGAAAGTTGTTTAAAATATTTATCTAACATTTTTGACAGAGGCTCAGTATAAAGATGAGTGAAAACAGTCATTAATTCAACATATTCGATAGAAACTCACTCTAAAGAGGAGTGAAAATCAATAAGTTCATAATCAGATCCCTCAGGCAAACATCACTCATGTGCTTGTATATATATCTATTCCCCCTCGGGCTAGCCTCTCAGTCACTCGTGACTCAATTCCTGCCAATCAACACTCACGCTCAGAACTCACGCTCAATAGGTACCATATAGTAACCGCTGCGGCGTGCAGCCCGATCCACATATCGCAGCGGCGTGCAGCTGATCCATATATATATAGTTGACTGCGCTCACTGGGGGTGTGTAGACTCAGGAGGGGCTCATAGAGCCCAAGCGCTATATCGTTGCGACGTGCGACCCGATCCAACATATCCCCGCGGCGTGCAGCCCGATCTATATACGTATATATAACTATATTGTTGTGATATGCAGCCCGATCCATAGATATAAAATCCTCATAACTAGGCACTCAGCCCCTCTCAATCATTAACCTCGCAATCAGACTCTCGGTCTATCTCAGTCCTTAATCTCACAATCAGACCCCCGGTCTATCTCAGTCGTCAACCTCACGATCACTCAAACCATCAGTAAAACAGGGAACTCAGCCCCAAACAGTTTTCACATTTTTAAGAAAATAAAGTAATAAAACCAGATTTAAATAATAAGCAGGTAAAACATGACTGAGGATATGTGTTCAAAACAATTAGAGTGAGGAAAAGTAGTGAAAGTGCCCCGTCTCAGCAGGTCGGCACAAGGCCCCAAACATGGTATACAGCCCAAGATATAATATCAATCTCTAGAATATGGAATATCATAAGGTTTCAAATCAAATACGCGTCTTAACAATCGTACGGGACGGACCAAGTCACAATCCCCAACGGTGCACAACTCCATGCTCGTCACCTCAAAATAATACAACGATGTGTAATCCGGGGTTTCAAACCCTCAGGACAGTAGTTACAATTATTACTTAGCTCGACCCAATCCAAACTCTAGCCCACAATGCCTCGCCCGCACGAATCGACCTCCGAATGCCTCAAATCTAGCCACAATCAGTACATAATTATTAAATATGCTAAGGGAACAAAGCCCACTCGAAAATATCCAATTTACATCAAAAATCCCAAAATTACTCAAATTTGGCACCCAGGCCCACGTCTCGAAATTCAAAAATTTTCACATCAACGTATTCCTTATCTCCCCACGAGTTCATACATAACAGGAACATCAAAATCAATCCACAAATGACCCTTCGAATCCCAAATGTTTACTTTCAAATTTCCAAGCCCTAGCTCTTCAATTTTAGGCTTAATTTCATGATTAATTAGGTGGAATTCATACAAGAATCGAGTATTGAGTTCAAAAATCTTACCTCCAAGTGATTCCCTTTGATTCCCTCTTCAAATCCTTCTCAAAAGGTCCAAAAATTGCTCAACAATGGAGAAAATAGACCAAAAATTGTGAAACCCATCTTTTAAACATTCTGCCCCAGGCATAAATTCCTTTTTTCACGAATGTGGTCAACGACTCACATTCGCAAAGCGCAAAAATTCCGCTGACCAAAACTCTCCTTCGCGAAGCGACCCTACCATCGCGAATGCGATGCTACAGCCTCTCAAACTTACGTGAATGCGACAATGCCTCTCGCGAACGTGATGCATGCTAACCCGGCCCTTCGTGAACGCGAAGGCCAAACCTGATGCCTCCCTTCCTGAATCTTCGTGAACGCGAGGTTCCACTCATGAACGAGAAGACCAAAATACCTGCAACTGCTGGAACTCAAAATATGACTCTTTCTCAACTTTAAAATGATCCGTTCAACCCCTCGAAACTCACCCGAGGCCCCCGGGACCTCAACCAAAGGAACGAACATATCCTAATATCTTATTCAAACTTCCTCCAACCTTCGGAACACCCAAAATAACATCAGAATATCAAATTTGCATCGGATTCAAGCCTAAGAATCCCAAAATCTTCTAGATTACGCTTTTGATGAAAAACCCGACCAAACCATATCCGAATGACCTAAAATTTTGCACACACATCACAATTGACACAATGGAACTACTGTAACTTCCAAAATTTCATTCTGACCCCTATATCAAAATCTCCCCTATCAAACGGAAAATGCCAAAATTTTAATTTCGCTAATTCAAGCCTAAACCTTCCACGGACCTCCAAAATGCATTCCAATCATGCTTGTAATTCCCAAATCACCTAACGGAGCTAACCAAACCATAAAAATTCTAATCCAAGATCAAATACAAACAAGTAAACTCTTGGTCAAACCTTTCAAATTTCAAGCTTTAAACTGAGAACTATTCTTCCAAATTTATTCTGATTACCTGAAAACCAAAACCAACGATTTACATAAGTCATAAAACATTACGCAGGGCAAATCATGCCCGAGAACTGACGAACAAAGTGCAAAAGCTCAAAACGACCGGTCGAGTCGTTACAATATCATGTCATTAACTGTTATATCTAAGTTCAAGTGCAAGAGTAATTTGCTTCCTTTAGAAATTGAGTTACTTATGTTGAAGCCTTCTTCCTTATTTCCTTAGCTATTCTTTCATTGTAGCACTTAAGGAAGACCAGCTGGCTCTTGTAAAGCTGCGAGCTTATTACATTGTATATCTCATGGAATTTCTGATGTTCTTACTCGCCTATCATTATCCTTAGTTACTTATCTCCGCGCGCTTGTGCTCGTAGGGTTGCTTCTGAATTGAAATTTTAGTTGTCAGTGGCACTCTCTTTTATTTCCGTAACACTTATATTATACCTTTTACTACCCTAACTCCTATATGAATTTTTCTCAAGGATTACGATGTCGTATCTGAGAGACTAAACTTCCTATGATGTTTCACTACGTTTGTCTTGCATGATCTGTTGATTTATCTGTATCCTCTTGTCTATCCATAACTAGGCTCTTCCTGAATCAACTACTAACTAATCGTTGGTCCATCCTCATATCTATATTCCGTGTAATCTCTCTTGGGTTGTTTTTTTTGTATTAACTTACCTCTCGCATTGGCTCCTTATGTATCAAGTGTTTATTCAAACTTATGCATCAATGACATCCAGGGAGGGAACCCTTACTGCATTTCCCCGCCGTCGTGTTTGTATAATGTTCTGGTATCATAACATGTATGTAGGATATGAATAAATGCAATCTCACCCCTTTTGCCCTTTTACCACATTCTTTCTTTACTAGTCCATAGTTACCTCTTCATCTTTGGTATCTTTTCACATCTTCACTGACTCTTACTCGCCTTGCGGTAACCCTTCTATACCAGGGATAACTGAATTTCTTACATGCGAGGGTGATAGCATCCTAGGAAGCTCAAATCTATTCAATGAAAAGGATGAATCTTTGAAATCTCAAAGAGAGCCTTTAACAAGATCTCAAGCTAAAAAGTTGCAAAACAAGATTATTGGACTTCAGGAGCAATCAAAGAAGTTGTTAGTTGGGAGGAAGAGCTTAAGGATAAAGGATATGAGTTCTCTAGGTGTTGTAATTATTTTATGGCCCAAATTCATGTCCAAGAATAGGTGAATTAGATCCCAAGAAACATCATCTGAAGAAGGTCCAAAATCAGGCCACTGTTGGACCAATTTGGCACCTAAAATGTGTCCAAACTTGCTGCCCATGAAGTCCCACATAATGCCACATTTTTATAGCATAAAGAGGACTTACTGTCACGACCCAATTTCCAAACCCGGTCGTGATGGCGCCTCTCATGAAGACAAGGCCAGCCAACTAACCCAATTCGTCTTTTTAACAATTATTAAACATAATGAATAGAAAATACAACTTAATGGCATTAAAACCGGTTAATTACAACCCAACACAACCCGACCGGGTGTCACAAGTCACGAGCATCTAAAGAAAACCTTAACACAACTACAGGGCCAATAATAATATACAGAATAAAATCTGGAATCAAAAGATGAAGCCCGGTGCCACGAACGCGGGCAGTCACCTTCCCCACTAGAGTAGTAGTACCTTCAATCAACTATTAACCCGCTTCCGGGTGAACAATACCTGCAACTGCACGCGAGGTGCAGGGAGTAAAGTGAGTACTCTAACTCAATGAGTATAAAAGTAAATAATAACTGAGCAGCAAGAAATCACGTAAAGCAACCAACAGGCTATATAGAAGTCGGGTACAATTTCCGAGAAAACGGTGAAATCAATGAACTCTTTAGAAATGTTTCGGCTCAGTTCAAATCTCTTTTGAAAATGGTCTTTTCAATAATTACGAAAATTGTTTAAAAATAGTTAGTGCTGATTAGCACAGAAAATCCGCCCCTCGGGCACAAATACCACAGTATAACAGGTAAAAATGCAAATAAGTAGGTAAGATGAGCAAATAAAAGTTTGCCCCTCGGGCATATCTCAAAACAATACCAGCCCCTCGGGCTCAATATCAACCGCTCAGAACAGTATCAGCCCCTCGGGCTCAATATCAACCGCTCAGAACAGTATCAGCCCCTCGGGCTCAGTCTCAATCACATGGTACAACATCAGCCTCTCGGGCTCACTCCCAACTCACATCAGCGCCTCGGGCTCACTCCCAACTCACATCAGGGTACCCGTGCTCACTGTGGGTGTGCAGAATCCGGAGGGGCTCCTACAGCCCAAGCGCTATATCATCATAAGGCCTGAAAGCCTGTACGTATCAACATGAGGCCTGAAAACCTTCTCACAAAATACTCGAGGCCTGAAAGCCTCCTCACATATCGCTCGAGGCCTGAAAGCCTCCTCACATATTACTCGAGGCCTGAAAGACTCCTCACATCACTCATTAGATCCTCAATCATGGCCCTCGGCCTCAATCAGTCCAAAAATAATCATAAGCCCCTCGGGCATCAATGAAAACAAAAATGCTCAGCTCAAACAATAGTTGAAATATCAGTTAAAACTCAAGGTTGAGTAAAAATATAGTTGATTTCATGAAACAGTGTAATTCAAATGGACTGAGTTCAAATAATATTTCAAATAGTGAGGAAAACAATGATGATAGCTCATAAGGAGTTCGAACAGTCGGCAATAAGCCCCAAATATGGCAGTAAGCCCAAGTCATAGTCAAATACGCGGTAAAATCAACAACTAGGACGGACCAAGTCACAATCCCCAACGGTGCTCTACCCCATGCTCACTATCCGGCGTGCAAGTCACCTCAATATAACACTACGGTGTGCAAACTCGGGGTTTCAAACCCTCAGGATATCATTTACAATCATTACTCACCTCGAACAGGTAAAATCCCTCGCTCGCGGCGCCTTTCCCCTCAAATCGACCTCCACGCACGCCGAATCTAACCAAAATCAGAGCGAATATATCATAATATGCCAAGGGAACAATACCCAATCGAAAACAATCGAAATATAGCAAAAATCTCGAAACTAGCAAAACCCGAGCCCTGGGCCCGCTTCTCGAAAAATTACAAAACTCACATTACCGGATTCCTCATCTCGCCACGAGTCCATACATACCAAGAACTCCCAAATCCGAGCTCAAATGACCTATCAAATCCCAATTTGAAATATCAAAAACTCAAGCCCTAACTTTACCTCCTTTTTAATGAATTTCAACCAATTTCCATGTTAAATCTATCATAATCTCGTATATTTAAGCCAAGGAACTTACCTCTACTCATTCCTCCTTGAATCCCTCTTCAAAATCGCCTCAAAGCTCGCTCAAAAATGGTGGAAAATACATAACCCTCGCGGATGAAATGTTTCAATAAAACCCTTTATGACCAGCCCAGATTTCGCTTCTGCGGAGAAAACGTTGTTTCTGCGACCTCCGCATCTGCGATCCACGTCCTCTTCTGCGGATCTTCACTTAAGGGCCCCTACCGCTTCTGCGTTCCACATTTCGCATCAGCAGGACCGCCTATGCGGCCCGCCTTCCGCTTCTGCGAAATATCAAGAGAATGCCAAAACCGCTCATTCGGTATAACTTCCGCTTATGCGGACCCGCTTATGCGGATAGCTTTCCGCTTCTGCGGAAATTGCTCATCCTCAACCTTTTCGCACCTGCGATACCTGGCTCCACTTCCACGTAACCACATATGCGGTTTCCTTTCCGCAGATGTGGAATCACCTGCTGCAACCAAAAACCTGCAATTCTAACTTCAAATTTCCTTCCGATAGCCACCTGAAATCACCTCAAGGCCCCCCGGGACCTCAACCAAAAGCACCAATACCTCCTAAAACATTATTCAAACTTGTTCCAATCCTGAAAACACATCAAGCAACACTAAAATCATCAATTCACATCGGATTCAAGCCTAAGTTTCTTCAAAACTTCCGAAACACACATTCGATCAAAAACTCAACTAAACGATGTCCGAATGACCTGAAAATTTGCACACATATCCAAAATCACCCAACGAAGCTACAACAACTCTCGGAATTCCATTCTGACCCTCGGATCAAAATCTCACCCATCAACCGGAATTCGCCAAAATACTAATTTCGCCAATTCAAGTCTAATTCTACACCGGACCTCCAAAATCACTTCCGGCCACGCTCCTAAGTCACAAATCATCCCCTGAAGCTAACCGAATCACCGGAAATCACATCCTAACCTTCTAACTCATAAGTCAACGTCCGGTTGACTTTTCCAACTTAAGCCTTCCTTAAAGAGACATTTCTTATCAAAACCAGTCCAAATCAACTCTAATACACCACATACCGATAATGAAACATGAAGAAGCATGAAAAGGGGGAAACGGAGCAATAACACATGAGACAACGGGTCGGGTCATCACATCCTCCCCAACTTAAACAATCGCTCGTCCTCGAGCGTACCCAGAGTTGTACTAGAAGCCAACCAATAGCTGAATGACCTTACCAAGCTATGACCCGGGTGATCCCACGTCACCCTATCTCACATAGGTCCGATAATACAACATAGCTGAAATTTCACAGTCCATCTAGACCATAAACCGTAGGACCATATTGCACTTTCCGAAATCTTACACAAGATCAGAACCTCACATCTTTATTCGGAATAAACCCGAACTAACTGCAATAACCCATACCTGCAACCTCGGCTGCAATCATATGATATACTACATAACTCAAACACATGCAGCGATAACTTCCATTCACAGCAGCTGCCCACGACAACCAAATATCGATATGAAATCTCTTGTTAGATAAAGTTCATCCCAACTCTTTCATATACTACCAATGATAAATGAACACACAATAAACCATAACTATTTCTCAGATCACCCATATAAGAAGCCACTTCCTTCTTGACTAATACCACAACAAATTTCTGGGCCGAACCTCGATATTTATTCTTCTAACAAGCTGAGATCAAATCTGTTCGTATTCATTAATGACTCCAACGATCACCTCGAATCCAACACACCATTCTGGTGATATGACACCTCAACACCGGCCTAAGCCACACTTGCATAATACGCGCACCAATAAGAAACGGTCTGAACATACTCGAATCATGACAAATAACTCAAACGAAAGAGTTATACCTCAAGCTCATCAGTACCATCACAACACCAGGATGAGACCCCGTCTCACATCATAAAACAGAACACATGAATCTACCCCGAAAGATCATAACTCCACGTAGCCTCACTACAATGCACGATCCTATCCAAACACTGTTACATATGAAGCACCTCAAGTCGCTATGATTAAAATCGACAGCTGTGCACATTTGATATCTAAAACTAAAGCAATTTATTACACCCACGATGGAACAAATAACATACGTCACGCAACCTGATAGTCCATAATCAATACTCCATTTACCGAGCAACACTCGATTACTCTTTCCGCTCGACTTCCACTATGAATCCCCAATAGAACCAAGCCACATAAGCCCATATCCAACAAATATTAACGCCTCACAGCATACAAAAAAAGCAACTCATAGGTCTCCCCAGATCACTAACAAGTTCAATAACGATCGAATCAACATGTCCCTCAACAATACAACTTGTGACTAACCAAGCTAGCTCAAGCTAAATACGTAGCCACATCGGCCTGCCAACGAACTCAATACCAAGAAGCCTGAAACTGTTCCTTCCACTACTATAACTCCTGCCGGAGCCGTACTCTACGGTGCCCGACACCAAATAAATACCAAAATCCACAATCTCACCCGGCGACATGCCCGGCCACAAGAAATGCATCCGAAAAAGTCCCTCAATACTGGAACTAAGTCAATGATAGGAACCTCTGCGCTGACATCCATCACGAAGGCCCAATCAAGAAAAGCAATCCTTCCTAACCGTTCGTTGGTCTTTGGAATACAACCCACTCTGATAGAACATAATCCAATGCACCTCGCCACGCAACCTGTGGCATTTTTCGACATAGCCCATAGCACAATAGTCTAGAATAACCCAACACTAAGACAACCAGTCTACACCCCAATATCGTATCCACAATCTAACATACCGAGCAAAGAAAGATCCACTCGGGTCTCTAAAACCCAATAGCCGTTAAACGGTGCCGATACACACGATCCACAACCACCACATAGTATGTACCTGAGAACTCCCAGTCTCCAACTGCATATAGCACACGAATCACTGTACCTGATCCCAAATTCCGCCATATGAATACATATCACACATCAAGTACCCATTCATTCCACGAGAGATATTCTAAAATTTCCTTGTGCCATCAACAAATTCAAATATCAACAGTCGATCCAACAAGAAAATGCCGCAATACCACCGAAGTATTATCAGTTTACCTCACCTTCCCCTTTTACTGAACATATACCCCCGTCAAATCACTAGAATAGCAGTACCACTTTCCTTAATCATCTGAAGATTGATTCTTAAATCACCTGCAGCTGCCCGTGCTGCTTAACAATTTAATGACTTTCCATTCCGAACTGAAATGAACCTTACACACACAAATCCCAATCCTCCACAACATATCGCATATAC
Source organism: Nicotiana glauca (assembly GCA_026770625.1). Classification (NCBI taxonomy): domain Eukaryota; kingdom Viridiplantae; phylum Streptophyta; class Magnoliopsida; order Solanales; family Solanaceae; genus Nicotiana; species Nicotiana glauca. Next base: position 112,437 of record MU775750.1, on the reverse strand, counting down.
CATACCACACTAGGATAACATGAGAACTCCATCTCCCTTTTCCTAACCACAAACTAAACTGCCAGGACTAAATCCTTCTATCCAAACCAGGCTAAGCAAGCTGTCAAGACTCAAGAGCATTGTTGCATCATGCCTGTAAGAGCTCATTACCTCGAACACATACGAAGAATTAATCATACCCTTACCATACCGATTCGGTCTATTATCAAGTTATTCCGTCCATCAGTTTCCCTTCTGATTCATCAACAACTTGATATTCTTCCCTGCTGTAGCACCACAATACCTTAACCCAGGCTCACTACACGAGACCCATGCACAAGACCACACTGTCTAAGACCCACAAGCCACTGAATACTCTCTCAATGCTTCCCAGAAATACCACGTTCCAGAATACTCTATACTCTACTTGAAGAACTTCCTGCGAATCTGAATTCATTACCATTACTTCCCAGATACTGATACATAGAACCCCATAATTAACATAAAATATCACAAGTCTTGATCCTTTTCTAATGGAAACACAGTCTCTAGCCACATACACCACCTTAAGACACCTGATTATTACATGCAAAATCTTGAACACAATAAAACCATTCTCGAGAGTCATTCACTCTTATACAACTGAAAATTACCTGACTTAACGGACAGAACCACTTGTGCCTTATTAGCACTCTGACACCGCAGAACATGATCTCATACCAATACAATAACCTTCTTCTTTCTCTATACACTGAGCATTCTTTGTCAACCATCGCTCAAGACATCCTAGTATTATCTCACATCTACAAAAGCGCCATATAACCTTTGTCAAAATTTTGCTTCACTGGTGCCATCCTCGGCTCAATTTCTGCAACCAGGACTGATTCGCCAGCATACCTCGAAACGGAACCAACATAGCACATAACTGTGCGATCAGCTAATCAACAGCAACCTTCCCAACTTGGCTCGAAGCCATCTATCAGGACACATTCAATAACTATAATACTTTAACTCTAATGATGCCACAATATTATAGTGAGATTAAACTCAAATCATCTACTAGTTTATGAAAACACAGATCATCTGGTGCTGAAATCCTCTACAAACCTCGCATTCATCCCCACATCAGCTAAGTCCACTCTCTTAAGCGACCCAAATTTT
>MU775750.1:39389-109940 GCA_026770625.1 Nicotiana glauca | reverse complement strand
CCTCCCACCGTCATACACATAATACAGCCAATTTAGTCTTCCTGAGTCTGAACTCATACCGCCACAAGTATTGCACTTTACTTTCCAACAAGGAGATACGAAAATATTCTTCACGCGCCCATGACTCGGGGCTACACAACAAATCACAATAGGAAATGAACACTTAACAGTTCATCTATTATCCAGCAGACTCCTTCGTCACTACCAAGTCACTTAAATACACCTCGCAGCACTAACATACTCACCACATGGGTATCCAACCGCCATTCCGGCTAATAAGGGCAATACCGAACACATAAGTTCAAAATATTTTCTCACACAATCAGCACCTCGGTGCTCAAGCCATAGGCAAGGATCCGGCCTGAAGTTCTCCAGACTGGCCCAACATACTCACGAAGATCACATCTCGCCCCTTGATCGAAGAATCACAAGCCATCAAGGCACATGTAATACTGAGCGTTCATGTGCGCATACAGACGTGTGGAGGGAATTTCAAGAGCTATATCTCAAGCTGAATCAAGTACGCACGATAAGAATTCCAAGAAGGTGAAGTTTTTTTTTTCCTAAAGGTTCTGCAGCCTCTCGAGGATAAATACAGACGTCTCCGTACCGATCCGCGAGACTCTACTAAACCTGCTCGTGACTCGTGAGACCTAGTAACCTAGGCTCTAATACCAACTTGTCACGATCCAATTTCCAAACCCGTTCGTGATGGATCCTCTCATGAAGGCAAGGCCAGCCAACTAACCTAATTCGTCTCTTTAACAATTATTAAACATAATGAATAGAAAATACAACTTAATGGCATTAAAACCGGTTAATTACAACCCAACACAACCCGATCGGGGTATCACAAGTCACGAGCATCTAAAGAAAACCTGAACACAACTACAGGGCCAATAATAATATACAGAATAAAATCTGGAATCAAAAGATGAAGTTCGGTGCCGCGAATGTTGGCGGTCACCTTGCCCACTACAGTAGTAATACCTTCAATCAACTATTAACCCGCTTCCGGGTGAACAATACCTGCAACTGCACGCGAGGTGCAGGGAGTAAAGTGAGTACTCTAACTCAATGAGTAATAAAAGTAAATAATAACTGAGCAGCAAGAAATCACGTAAAGCAACCAACAGGCTATACAGAAGCCGGGTACAATTTTCGAGAAAACGATGAAATCAATGAACTCTTTAGAAATGTCGGCTCAGTTCAAATCTCTTTTGAAAATGGTCTTTTCAATAATTACGAAAATTGTTTAAAAATAGTTAGTGCTGATTAGCACAGAAAATCTGCCCTTCGGGCAAAAATACCACAGTATAACAGGTAAAAATGCAAATAAGTATGTAAGATGAGCACATAAAAGTTCGCCCCTCGGGCACAGCTCAAAACAATACCAGCCCCTCGGGCTCAATATCAACCGCTCAGAACAGTATCAGCCCCTCGGGCTCAGTCTCAATCACATGGTACAACATCAGCCCCTCGGGCTCACTCCCAACTCACATCAGGGTACCCGCGCTCACTGTGGGTGTGCAGACTCCGGAGGGGCTCTTACAGCCCAAGCGCTATATCATCATAAGGCCTGAAAGCCTGTACATATCAACATAAGGCCTGAAATCCTTCTCACAAAACACTCGAGGCCTGAAAGCCTCCTCACATATCGCTCGAGGCCTAAAAGCCTCCTCACATATCACTCGAGGCCTGAAAGCCTCCTCACATCACTCATCAGATCCTTAATCATGTCCCTCGGCCTCAATCAGTCCAAAAATAATCATAAGCCCCTCGGGCATCAATGAAAACGAAAATGCTAAGCTCAAACAATAGTTCAAATATCAGTTAAAACTCAAGGTTGAGTAAAAATATAGTTGAGTTCATGAAACAGTGTAATTCAAATGGACTGAGTTCAAATAATATTTCAAATAGTGAGAAAAACAATGATGATATCTCACAAGGAGGTCAAACAGTCGGCAATAAGCCCCAAATATGGCATAAGCCCAAGTCATAGTCAAATACGCGGTAAAATCAACAACTAGGACGGACCAAGTCACAATCCTCAATGGTGCTCTACCCCACGCTCGCTATCCAGCGTGTAAGTCACCTCAATATAACACTACGGTGTGCAAATCCGGGGTTTCAAACCCTCAGAATATCATTTACAATCATTACTCACCTCGAACCGGTGAAATTCCTCGCTCACGATGCCTTGCCCCTCAAATCGGCCTCCACGCACATCGATTATAACCAAAATCAGAGCGAATACATCACAATATACCAAGGGAACAATACCCAATCAAAATATAGCAAAAATCTCGAAACTAGCAAAATCCGAGTCCCGGGCCCGCTCCTCGAAAAATTACAAAACTCGAGCTCCCAAATTAGCGGATTCCTTATCTCTCCACGAGTCCATACATTCCAAGAACTCCTAAATTCGAGCTCAAATGACCTATCAAATCCCAATTTGAAATATCAAAAACTCAAGTCCTAGCTTTACCCCCTTTTTAATGAATTTTAACCAATTTCCATGTTAAATCTATCATAATCTCGTGTATTTAAGCCAAGGAACTTACCTCTACTCATTCCTCCTTGAATCCCTCTTCAAAATCACCTCAAAGCTCTCAAAGCTCGCTCAAAAATGGTGGAAAATACATAACCCTCGCGGATGAAATGTTTCAATAAAACCCTTTATGACCAGCCCAGATTTCGCTTCTGCAGAGAAAACGTCGCTTCTGCGACCTCCGCATCTGCGGTCCACGTCCGCTTCTATGGACCTTCACTTAAGGGACCCTACCGCTTCTGCATTCCACATTTCGCATCAGCGAGACCGCCTATGCGGCCCGCCTTCCGCTTCTGCGGAATATCAAGAGAATGCAAAAACCGCTCTTGCGGTATAACTTCCGCTTATACGGACCCGCTTATGAGGATAGCTTTCTGCTTCTGCGGAAATTGCTAAACCTCAACCTTTTCGCACCTGCAATACCTGGATCTGCTTCCGTGTAACCGCATCTACGGTTTCCTTTCCGCAGATGCGGAAACACCTGCTGCAACCAAAAACCAGCAATTCCAACTTCAAATTTCCTTCCGATAGCCACCCGAAATCACCCCGAGGCCCCTCGGGACCTCAACCAAAAGAACCAACACCTCCTAAAACATTATTCAAACTTGTTCCAATCCTCAAAACACATCAAACAACACTAAAATCATCAATTCACATCGGATTCAAGCCTAAGTTTCTTCAAAACTTCCGAAACACGCATTCGATCAAAAACTCAACCAAACGATGTCCGAATGACCGGAAAATTTGCAAACATATCCAAAATCACCCAACGAAGCTACAGCAACTCTCAGAATTCCATTCCGACCCTCGGATCAAAATCTCATCCATCAACCGGAATTCGCCAAAATACTAATTTCGCCAATTCAAGTCTAATTCTACACCGGACCTCCAAAATCACTTCCGGCCACACTCCTAAGTCACAAATCATCCCCCGAAGCTAACCGAATCACCGGAAATCACATCCGAACCTTCTAACTCATAAGTCAATGTCTAGTTGACTTTTCCAACTTAAGACTTCCTTAAAGAGACTAAATGTCTCATTTCTTATCAAAATCGGTCCAAATCAACTCTAACACACCACATACCGATAACGAAACATGAAGAAGCATGAAAAGGGGGAAACGGAGTAATAACACATGAGACGATGGATCAGGTCGTCACACTTACTTGATGTCCAAGAAAGGTACAATAGTCGTACTAGATGTTGAGTGCAAGTTGGTGCCAAGTTGCTTGCAAATTTCCTTCAAGATTTTATCGAAGATTGGTTTGGGACTTATTTCCATATATTATGGGACTATATTATTGCTTTCCTAGTTTTTTAAGATTATTTTTTCCTTTTACTAAGATTTTTGGAATTACTTTCCAAGAACAACTTGGTTTTTGCTTCCTAGTATTTTCCTTTTTCTAAGGTAGTTGGACTTGTTGTCCAAAGTAGTTTAGGACTTTATTTCCTTATTTTTTAGGTACAATTTGGTGACCCCCTCTTTATATAAAAGGGTGTCTTCTTTGTTTTTTAGACTTAGATTATTCAGATTATTATCAATAAAAATTATGAGATTTTTCTTGCACTCTTGTGTGTGGCTACTCTTGGATTTACTCTTCAACCTTTAAGACTCAACTTAAGGTGGTAAGATTAAACCATTTTCGAAATCTTAGATCGCCTATAGGTATTCAAGAAAGGTGATAATTTTAGGCTTATTATTGTTCTTGTTATTCTAAAGGGTCGGGTTTCACAATCTATCTCTTGTTTTTAATTCTCTACCAAAGGCGATTAGTTCTTTGTTAGCTAATTGTTGTTATTAGGATTCAACTTCAAGAATAGACTTCTTGTATTCAAGAAACTCTTTCTTGAATTCAATCTATCTTTAATTTCCACCTTTTTCGTTTCTTTATTTTCTTTTAGCTTCCGCACGTTTCTTGATTTTCTTTAGTAATTCTTGAATCCCCTATCATGTTATTATCAAGTGGTATCAGAGCAGAGGCTAATCAAGACTTCAATCTTGATAATCTTGGGTGGTTTTTGAGCCAAAAAAAACGAAAATTAGCCCCAAAAATTTTATGGCTCATTATTGTTTTTAGAATTCAAGTATTATTTGGTTTTCAAGTCTAAAAAGGAGGCAAGAAGAAGGGATCCTAGTTCTTGAAGATTAAGGTAACTTATTTCCTTATTCTTGTGGGTTTTGGGTGTCATAAATTCTTTCCTTTATCTTTTAACATTAACCAATTCCTATTCTTTCTAGATTTGGTCTCCCATTATCCTTTTCTTTTTCTAACTCTTTATTCTTATCACTGCGAATTGTGATCTGTTAGGTTTATTAATAAATCTAAAGATTAACAACCAAAAGCTTTTTTGAGTGGAAAAAGGCAAGAGGGGTGAGAACATGATAGCATCCTAGGAAGCTCAAAGGTGGCCTTTAAAAAGATCTCAAGCTAAAAAGTTGCAAAACAAGGTCATTGGATTTCAGTAACGATCAAAGAAGTTGTTAGTTAGGAGGAAGAGCTTAAGGATAAAGGATATGAGTTATATAGGTGCTATAATATTTTATGGCTCAAATTCATGTCCAAGAAGAGGTGGATTAGATCACAAGAAACATCCTCTAAAGAAGGTCCAAATCAGCCATAGCATCCTAGGAAGCTCAAATCTATTCAAGGAAAAGGATGAAGCTTTGGAATCTCAAAGAGGGCCTTTAAAAAGATCTCAAGCTAAAAAGTTGCAAAACAAGGTCATGGGACTTCAGGAACGATCAAAGAAATTGTTAGCTGGGAGGAAGAGCTTAAGGATAAAGGATATGAGTTATATAGGTGTTACAATATTTTATGGCTCAAATTCATGTCCAAAAAGAGGTGGATTAGATCCCAAGAAATATCCTCTGAAGAAGGTCCAAATTAGCCACTATTGGACCAATTTAGCACCTAAAATGTGTCCAAACTTGCAGCCCATGAAGTCCTACATAAAGCCACGTTTTTATAGCATAAAAAGGACTTACTTGATGTCCAAAAATGGTACAATAGTCATGCTAGATATTGAGTGAAACTTGGTGCCAAGTTGCTTACAAATTTCCTTCAAGATTTTCAAGATTCTATCCAAGATTGGTTTGAGACTTATTTCCATATATTATGGGACTATATCTATTGCTTTCCTAATTTGTTAAGATTATGTTTTCCTTTTACTAAGATTTTTGGAATTACTTTCCAAGAATTACATGGTTTTTACTTCCTAGTATTTTCCTTTTTCCTAAGGTAGTTGGACTTGTTGTCCAAAGTAGTTTAGGATTTATTCTTCAACCTTCAAGACTCAACTTAAGGTGGTAAGATTAAACTCTTTTTTGAAATCTTAGATCACTTCTAGGTATTCAAGGAAGGTGATAAGTTTAGGCTTATTGTTGTTCTTGTTATTCTAAAGGGTCGGGTTTCACAATCTATCTCTTGTTTTTAATTCTCTACCAAAGGCAATTAGTTCTTTGTTAGCTAATTGTTGCTATTAGGATTCAACTTCAAGAATATACTTCTTGAATTCAAGAAACTCTTTCTTAAATTCAATCTATCTTTAATTTCTGCCTTTTTCGTTTTTTTATTTTCTTTTAGCTTCCGCACGTTTCTTGATTTTCTTGTTTTTCTTTAGTAATTCTTGGAAATATAAAGAGTTTGGCTATAACTCAATTAGCACTTATATGGTTGAGAAATTGAACTTGCCTTATGTTGAGCATATTGAACCCTACATGTTGGGAGGAGTAAAGGTAGATAAAAGAGTGTTATTACTATTCTCTATTGGAAGGTACGAGGATGCAATTTGGTGTGATGTGACTCCCATGAATAAATATCATATCTTGTTGAGAAAGCCATAGTATGACTATAGAAGAGCTTCATATAACATGGAAAAAAATAGATACTCTTTTGAGGTTAACGGAAGAAAAATCATTCTTGGACCTTTGACTCCCTCACAAATTTGTGAAGATGAAAAGATTGTTAAAGAAAATATGAAAAAATATGAGAGAGAAAAGAATGAGAGGAGTAAGTGAGCGCATGTCGGCATCCCAAAAGAGGAAAAAAGAGATGTTGTGTTAAGTAAAGAGAGTGGAATGTCAAGGAAGGGAAAGAGTGAGCTTGAGAGGAAGAAACCCAATACTCATGCTTTCTCTTACAAATCCCTTATCAAGCAGCTCTGCTACTTGTCTTTGCAATTCTTTTGTTTCTTCGGGATTGCTCCTATAAGCATGCCTATTAGGAATTTGTGATCCCGGTACAAAATCAATTTGATGCTCTATTCCTCTTAAAGGTGGTAAACCTTTAGGAAGATACTCAGGAAAAACATCTTCAAAATCCTGCAAAAGGTTAGAAATAACACTAGGCAAAGAGGATGTTAGTGGATCACTTTTTTGCAATTAAACACTCTTTGACTTTTGCAAGGCTCACTTTTTTTTCAATCTTAGCCTCTTTCCTCTTACCAATGCTTTTTCTTTTCAAAATTCCCCACCTTTTCCTTTCTCTCATTGCTGCCCTCTCTCTCCTCACACCTCATTTCATATTTTCCCTCTTTTCTTTCCCTTTAGTCTCTTTTTTTTATCCCTCCCCATGTTTCTCCATTGATTCTTTCATCTTTTTTTTATCTTCATACACTTCGGAAGGAGTTAAAGGTGCAAGAATGTACTTCTTGCCATTATGCTCAAGAGAGTATCTATTTTTTCTCCCATCATGAAAATCACTCCTATCATACTGCCACGGGCACCCCAACAAGATATGACAAGCTTGCATGGGTACTATATCACATAGAACTTCCACAGTGTACCTTCCAATCTTAAAAGAGACCATGCATTGCTTATTCACCTTGATCTCTCCACTATCATTGAACCATTATAACCTATAAGGTCTTGGGTGCTTCATCCATTCAAACCCTAACTTTTCCACCAAATATGCACTCACAACATTAGCACAACTCCCATCATCAGTTATCATAGAACATATTTTATCTTTAATCTCACACCGAGTATGGAATGTTTTTTCCCCTTTGTTCTTCATTAGAGTCAGCCAAATTAATGTGCATAAGCCTCCTAACCACAAAATTCACCCCACTATCATTGTACTTCATCTCTTCTCCTTCTTCACTCTCTACAAAGTTTTCTTCTTGTTCTTCACTTGGTTCACTTTTTTCACTCTCATATCCCCTATCCTCTTTTATTAGAATGTTTCTTCTACTTGGGAATTCATAAGCCTTCTTTGACACTTGAGACATTAAATAGAAGAAGTAGAAGTAGAAATTTTAGGCATAAAAGGCTTGCCCCCATCCGTGGATTCCAATTTGCTCCTGCCCTTGTCTTCATGGAATTTAAGATTAGGTGTCTCCTCAGATTTTGGCCATTGCTTCTTTGGAATAGTAGTTGGATGGATTTTCCATAAGCTAGATTGTTGTCTCCTTTTGCTTTGTCCTTTTACCTTTACAGATAATTCAACTAACTCATCTAAAGTTACATATTGTTGTAATTCAACTACATCGGCTATTTCCTTATTTAAACCATTCAAAAACCTAATCATTGTAGCTTTTTCCTCCATACAATTAGCTTGGATCATAGCCATATCCATAGCCTTAAAGTACTCATCTATAAGCATGGCCCATTGCCTCAAAGTTTGAAGACGTTGTTGTAGATCTCTTTGAAAGTGTGATGGCACAAATCTCTTCCTCATCACCCTCTTCATCTCAACCAACGTAGCAACGAGTGCTTGTCGTTCTTGCAATCTGTCCCTAGAAAGCATTTTCCACCAGATTGCTGCATAATCAGAAAACTCAACAGCAGCAAGTTTAACCTTCTTACCTTTGGAATAGTTGTGGCAGTCAAAGATGGCTTCCATTTTTCTCTCCCAATCAAGATACAAGTCTGGATCCCTTGTTCCCTTGAAAGATGGCATCTTCATCTTTATACTACTTATATTATCATGTCTTCCTCTTTGTCCCCTCATATCTCATCCTACCTTATATATATCATCATTAAAATCATCGATAGGGTTTTCATAATTTACAATGGGAGTGGGTACATTTCTCCTAGCTTGGGGTCTAGCATTATATTCCCTCCTAAGTTCAGCTATTGTAATATTTTGCTCAGCAATGGTGTCCCTCATCTCTTGGAATTGCAAATTCCACCTTTCAAATTGTTGGTGCATAGCTTGCAAGGTGAAATCATTTTTCCTTTAATTTTGGCTTCTTGAAGAACCCTTTGTTCATCATCACTATCTGTACGAGACATTATGAACAAAGAAATATATATCTCTCAATTTGGCTTTTCCCTCTGATGTTCTCACCTCTCTTGCCTTTTTCCACTTAATGCAACTCTTAGTCATTAATCTTTAGATTTACTAATAAACCTTACTAGTCACAACTCTTAGTGATAAGAATATGGAGTTAGAAAAAGAAATAAAAGTGAATGACTAAACCTAGGAAGAATAAGAATTGGTTAGTAGGAAAAAAAATGAAAGAATTTTAGGAGACCCAAAACTCACAAGAATAAGGAAAGAAGGTTCCTTAATCTTCAAGAACAAGGATCCCCTCTTCTTGTTTCCTTTCTTGACTTGAAAACCTAGTAATACTTGAATTCTAAGAATAATAATGCGCAATAACACCTTTTTTGGGCTAATTTTCATATTTTTTTTTTTGGATTTTTTTGCTGCTCAAGAACCTCCCAAGATTATCAAGATTGAAATCTTGATTAGCCTATACTTTGATACCACTTGATAACAACACGATAAGGGATTCAAGAATTACTAAAGAGAAACAAGAAAAATCAAGAAACGTGTGAAAGCTAAAAGAAAATATAGAAACATAAAGAGGACGAAAAATTAAAGATAGATTGAATACAAAAAAGAGTTTCTTGAATTCAAGAAGTATATTCTTGAAGTTGAATCCTAACAACAACAATTATCTAACAAAGAACTAATCGCCTTTGGTAGAGAATTAAAAACAAAACCTGACCCTTTAGAATAACAAGAACAACAATAAGAATAAACTTATCACCTTTCTTAAATACCTAGAAGTGACCTAAGGTTTCGAAAATGGTTTAATCTTACCACCTTAAGTTGAGTCTTGAAGGTTGAAGAATAAATCCAAGAGTAGCCACACACAAAAGTACAAGAAAAATCTCACAATTTTTATTGATAATAATCTAAGTCTAAAAGCAAAGAAGATGCCCCTTTATATAGGGAAGGGGTCACATAATTCTACCTAAAAAAAAGAAAGAAAATAAAGTCTTAAACTACTTTGGACAACAAGTACCATAGGAAAAGGTAAAACTCTAGGAAACAAAAACCAAATCAATCTTGGAAAGTAATTCTAATAATCTTAGGTAAAGAAAAACAAAATCTTAACTACCTAGGAAAGCATCAAATATGTCCGAACAAACTACGAAACAAAATAAGGAAACTTGGGCGCCAAGTTGGCTCCTTTGTGAGTTGATTAGGCGCCTAATTTAGGCCCTCCTTGGCTGGTGCTTGGACCCCAATCTACCTCCTCTTGGACTTGGACTTGGACGTGGATCATGAAATGAGTGTAGCGCTTAGCTAAATCCTCTCCATAATTCTTGAGCTCTTCTTCCACCATTAACGCCTTCTTGATCTTCCATTGAAGCCCAACAACCTTGTCTTGCTTCTTCTTAGCTTGAGACCTTGTGAATGGCTTTCTTGGTGCTTCTACAACTTTATCCTTGTCCATGAAGCTATCATGGAGTTCCAATCATAATTTGTTGGAAGTTTATATGCAGGAGCTCCATAATCCTGCATGTTATGCTGGAACTTTCCATGTGCTAGAATTCCAATACAATATGCAGAAGTTTATACGTATGAGCTCCGTAATCTAGCATATTATGCTGAAATTTTTTTAATTTCAGCAAAACAATGACTATTTTCCAATGACTCACAAATGCTGATTATTTTTCAATTGTCAATTCGAAAACTTGCTAGCCCATGCTATTTTTACGATTTTTAGTAAGACCCATACGTTATAGAAACTTTCCCATGCAACTTAAAAAGATGCATTATTTAGAGCGTAGTTATCTGAAATGATGGGGTTTAATTGATTAGCTCAAAGCCTCAAAGCATTTTCGACCAGGAAATTTTATTAGGTCAACATGCTATGTCTTTTATTTTTTTATTTTTGTGTCTTAGTGCTTTAGTTTGTTTAAGAAAAAAGACACATTTCTATATTGAGTAAGTTTTAAATTTCAACAATTTTATCTTATACTTAAAGACATTCTTGGTGAAATGACATGACAATTTACGGCCAAAATATTGTGTAAAATAAAAAAATGACAATTTCTTTTGGAAAAAATTCTAATCAAACCAAAACATTTAAGATGAACTAGAAAAAGTATTATATTTCGATGGAGAATGATTTGTGAAAGGTTAACTTAATCACATGCTTTCAGTGGCATATAACATGTTTATATAAAGTGAAAAAAATACAAAAGTTCGAAACAATAAAATTCGTAATATATAAACGTTTTGGTAGAAATATATTTTAAAAACCCATTGAAAAGTACAAGTTGTTTTAGTCTATGAGTAAAGTACAATAATACAGAATGTGCATATTCACGAGTTATTGAATAAAAAAAATGATCCACCATGCCTCCCCCCCTCCCCCCCCATTTTTTTTAGTTAAAAGGATAGATCATAGATATATTATATATATAGTCAAGCTCTTACAAGAAAGTCGTTAAAAAGCTGCATTAGTGGCATCAGATTTACAGTAGTAAAGCTTGTCCCTAAAGCCCCCGTATAGGAACTATTACTATTAACAAAAGAAGAACTAGCTAAAACAGTACTATGAGAACTAGGTACAGTACTAGTTGCAAAACTACTATTACACAATGCAGATCGAGTTTTAATCAACTTTCTTCTGAGCATCCCATTATGATCTTGTTGATATGAAGTTGAGACAAAAGGTGGTGGAATTTCAAAAAGTAGACAGTTTTCCTTTGCATGCAAAACTCCATAGTTAGCTAGACTATCTGCTACACAATTTTGCTCCATGTAGATACTTTGGAGAGGGGGACTATCCGGATGTAGTAGTAATAACCTACAATCATTAATTATATTAGTGTATTGCATTGTAGTGCAATTAAACATACCAAGTATGGCGTGTGCATCTGTCTCAATAATGAGTGGTGTGAGATGCTTTTGGATAGCAATTTTTAGTCTCACGAGTAAAGCTAGAAGTTTTATCTGGATAGGTGGCCCATATGTTGTTGTTCCTGCAAATCCTATAATCCAATTGCCTTGATGATTACGAAAAATACCACCAATACCATATTTGTTCTGTTTAAGCGAGTAAGATCTATCAATGTTAAGCTTGTAAGTATGGATGTTTGGGGGTGCTATTTCATATATAACCGTATTAGAGAATAATTTTTCGATATGGGATTTGTTAGGTAATAAAATTCAGCAACCTTTTTTAATATGAAAGATATATTTAGAAAAGTTTTTTTATGGTCTAGAGTTTTTTTATTGTGTATAAGCCAAGCTCCCATAAAGCAAATGGTATGAGAGTGTTATTTGGAATTTATGATGATTGAATATTGACTCTTGATGTATAAATTGGTGTACCAATTTATAGTAGCATTATGGGATAAAGAGGAATTGGCATTGAGAGTTGACATCTTAAGCATAGCTGTGACGATTCGGTCAGTCGTCTCATGAGTTACCGCTCTATTTTTTCCATTTTTGCTCTTTATGCTTCATTATCCGTATTTTATGTGATCAAGTTCATTAGTTTGCGTTCGGATTGGTTTGGTAAGAAATGAGACACTTAGTCTCTTTTAAGATGGTTTAAGTTGGAAAAGTCAGTCGGATGTTGACTTATGTGTTAGAGGGCTCGGATTTGAGTTTCGATGGTTCGGTTAGCTTTGGGAGGTGATTTATGACTTAGAAGTATGACCGGAATTTGTTTTGGAGGTCCGAAGTAGAATTAGGCTTGAATTGGCGAAGTTGATATTTTGGCGATTTCCGGTTGGTAGGTGAGATATAGATTCATGGGTCAAAATAGAATTCCGAGAGTTTTTGTAGCATTGTTATGTCATTTGGAATGTGTGTGCAAAATTTCAGGTCATTCGGATGTGGTTTGTTTGGGTTTTTGATCAAAAGCGTGTTTCGGAAGTTTTTAGAAAACTTACGCTTCTATTCGATGTGAATTTGTGGATTTGATATTTTTTGGGTGTTTTGATGATTGGAACAAGTTTGAATAAGGTTTTAGGATATGTTGGTGCTTTTGGTTGAGGTCTCGGGGGCCTCGGGTGAGTTTCGGGTGGTCAATCGGACCATTTTTGAAGTTAAAAGTTGCAGAAATTGTGTTCAGCAGTTGTAGAGAAATTATGCCTTCGCGATCACGTGGGGTATATCGTGATTGCGTAGAAGGATTTTGGGTTGGCCATAATTTAGCCTTCGCGTTCGCATTTGAGCCGTCGCGTTTGCGGAAGGCTTAGATCTTGTGCTTCGCGTTCGCATGAAGTGTTCCGCGATCGCGTATGAGGATTGGGGTCCAGTGGAATTTGCTCTTCGCGTTCGCATCAGGTGTCTCGCGTTCGCGTAGGCCTGGGAACTGAATCATCACGTTCGCAATGTATGTATCGCGTTCGCATAGAGTATTTTTGAGGCCTTGGAAATTTGCTCTTCATGATCGCGAGGCTTGGGACGCGATCGCGATAAAGAAAGGGCAGAATAGGGCAGAATACTTTTAAGTTATATCATCCGCGATTTTGAGTCATTTTTCCTCCATAGTCAATCGTTTTGAGAGCTTTTTGAGGGAGATTCAAGAGGGATTCAAGGAGAATCGATTGGAGGTAAGATTTTTGAACCTAAAACGTGATTGTATTGTGAAATCAACCTAGAAAATTATGGAACTAAAGCTAAAAATGGAAGAACAAGGGCTTGGGATTTTGAACTTTTGAATTGGGATTTGAGGGACCATTTGAGGTCGAATTTGTGAACTTTTGATATGTATGAACTCATAGGAGGATAAGAAACCCGTTGATGTAAAAAATTTTAAGTTTTGAGAGGTGGGCCCGGGGCTCGGGTTTTGCTAATTTTGGAATTTTTGATATTTTTCGATTGTTTTCGCTTGGGCTTTGCTCCCTTAGCATATTGTGATGTATTCGTTCTATTTTTGGATAGATTCGACGCACGTGGAGGCCGATTCGAGGGGTAAAGGCATCGTGAGTGTCACAACCCCAGTTTATGGAGGGTGAACTGGGGTCGTGACAAGTTGTTATCAGAGCTCTAGGTTCATAGGAGTCACAGAACACAGGTCGGTTTATTAGAGTCTCGTTGATCGGTACGGATACGTCTGTACTTATCTACAAGAGGCTATGTAGCTGTTAAGAAAATTCCACTTCATTTGACTTCCCTATCGTGCGAGATTTTTGACATTCACAATTCTAAACTTCTACCTTCTATTCTCTCACAGATGGTGAGGACACGTGCTACTCGAGATGATTAGGAAACCACGCCCTCTACTGTAGTCGTCGAGGTACCACCAGCAGATCCAGCCGGAGTTCAGGCACCTAACATGCCTACAGCTACTACTACTCTAGCCCTTCAGGAGACCTTGGCACATTTCCTGAGCATGTTTGGTACATTGATTCAGGCGGGATTAATTCAGGTTGTACCGACTACTTCACAGATCGGGGGAGGGAACTAGACTCCCGCCACCCCCACTCCAGAGCAACGAGTTTCTATTGGTCAGGTTCCAGGTGTCATGGTGACATAGCCTGTGGTCCCAGTTCAGCGAGTGATGAGGACCTCTCGCCGAGTAGGGGACAGGTGGGTCCAGGAGAGGGAGGACAGACGAAGTCAGGAAGGAGAGTATAGAGGAGTGAGTAGACCTTGTAGATTGGGGAGACCCACTGGCCCGTATTTTGGAGGAAGAGTATGGCATGGTAGAGGTTTGGTGGGCCAGCCAGCTCAGCTTGCATCTCAGATTTTACACAGGGTATCAGGTGTTCAGGGGTCTCGAAGTACCAGTATTGCACAGTTTCCACCCCCACGTCAGCCGCAAGGTTGGTTTGAGTGTGGTTACATACTCCATATGGTGAGGTATTTCCCTAAACTTGGGAGGAGTGCACCTCCACAGACTTCTCAGCCACAGTGTGCCCCCAGAGTTCTCAGGCTATGGTTACAGCCCCAGTTGCTACCCCACCTGCCCGTATCGAGGTTGTTGCCTCCAATTCTGTCATCACAGGTATTGTCATGGTTTGTTATAGAATTGTATTGGTTCTATTCGAATTAGGCTCTACTTATTCTTATGTGTCTTCTTATTTTGCTCTGCATTTGGGTGTACCTCGAAATTTCCTTAAGTTTCTCTGTTTATGTTTCTACTCATGTGGGAGAATTCTCTTGTTGAGGACCGCATTTATCGGTCGTGCTTGGTTACTATTCATGATTTTAAGACTAGAGCAGATTCATTGTTACTCAACGTGGTCAATTTTGATATTATCTTGGGCATGGACTGGTTGTCGCCCCATTATGCTATTCTTGATTGTCACGCCAAGACCGTGACGCTGGCTATGCCAGGTATTCCGCGTGTAGAGTGGAGTGGTACTTTAGATCACACTCCCAGTAGAGTTATCTCTTTCCTTAAAGCTCAGCGTATGGTTGAGAAGGGGTGTGCCGCGTGTTTATCTTATGTGAGAGATGTCAGTGTTGATACCATTTCTGTTGAATTCAGTCCCAGTGGTACGGGATTATCCCGATGTGTTTCCAGCTGATCTCCCGGGCATGCCGCCCGATAGAGACATTGATTTTGGCATTGATCTGTTGCCAGGCACTTAGCCCATTTCCATTCCTCCGTATCGTATGGCTCCTCCTAAGTTGAAGGAGTTGAAGGATCAGTTACATGAATTTCTTGGTAAGGGTTTTATTCGACCCAGTGTTTCACCGTGGGGTGCTCCTATTTTGTTTGTGAAGAAGAAGGATGGTTCTATACGTATGTGTATTGATTATCGCCAGTTGAACAAGGTTACAGTGAAGAACCGTTATCCTTTGCCTCGTATTGATGATATATTTGACCAGCTTCAGGGCGCACAGGTGTTTTCTAAGATGGACTTGTGCTCAGGTCACCATCAGTTGAAGATTCGGGAGCCAGATATCCCGAAGACTGCCTTTAGGACTCGGTATGGTCATTACAAGTTCCTTGTTATGTCATTTGGGCTGACCAATGCCCCAGCAGCTTTCATACATTTGATGCACAGTGTGTTCAAACCATATCTTGACTCGTTCGTTATTGTTTTTATTGATGATATTCTGATGTATTCCCGGAGTCGGGAAGATAATGAGCAGCACTTGAGGATCGTGCTTCAGACCTTGAGGGAGAAGAAGTTATATGCAAAGTTCTCAAAATGTGAGTTTTGCCTGAGTTCTGTGGCATTCTTAGGCCACGTGATTTCGAGTGAGGGTATTCGGGTGGATCCGAGGAAGATAGAGGTCATACAGAGTTGGCCCAGGCTGTCCTCAGCTACAGAGATTCGCAGTTTCCTTGGTTTGGCGGGCTACTACCGTCGCTTTGTGGAGGGATTTTCATTGATTGCGACCCCTATGACTAGATTGACCTAGAAGGGTGCCCCATTTCAATGGACAGAGGAGTGTGAGGCGAGCTTTCAGAAGCTCAAGACAGCTTTGACTACAGCCCTAATTTTGATATTGCCTATTGGTTCGGGGTCTTATACTGTCTATTGTGATGCCTCGAGAATTAGCCTTGGAGCGGTGTTGATGCAGGACGGTAGGGTGATTGCCTACGTGTCCAGACAATTGAGGATACATGAGAAGAACTATCCTGTCCACGACCATGAGTTAGCTTCCATTGTTCATGCCTTGAAGTTCTGGCGTCATTATTTGTACGGTGTGCCTTATGATATCTATACTGACCATCGGAGTTTGCAGCACTTGTTCAAGCAAAAGGATCTAAATATGCGTCAGAGGAGGTGGTTAGAGTTGTTGAAGGACTATGATATCACTATTATGTATCCCCTGGGCAAGGCCAACGTGGTGGCAGATGCCTTGAGTCGCCGGGAGGAGAGTTTGGGGAGTTTGGCATATCTACCAGCTTCAGAGAGGCCTATGGCGATGGATGTTCAAGCCTTAGCCAGCCAGTTTGTGAGATTGGATCTTTCAGAGCCTAGTCAGGTTCTAGCTTATGTGGTTTTCCGGTCTTCCTTATTTGATTGTATCAGGGAGCAGCAGTATGAAGACCATCATTTGCTTGTCCTTAAGGACAAGGTTCAACGTGGAGATACCAGAGATGTGACCATCGGAGATGACGGGATATTGAGGATGCAAGGCCGGATTTGTGTGCCCAATGTTGATGGTGTTCGAGAGTTAATTCTAGAAAAGGCCCATAGTTCGCGGTATTCCATCCATCCGGGTGCCGCAAAGATGTATCAGGATTTGAGGCAGCATTATTGGTGGAGGCGGATGAAGAAGGATATAGTTGGATATGTAGCTAGATGCCTCAACTGCCAGCAGGTGAAGTATGAGCACCAGAGACCGGGTGGGTTGCTTCAGCAGATAGAGATTTCCGGAGTGGAAGTGGGAGCGGATCACCATGGATTTTGTAGTTGGACTCTCACGGACCTTGAAGAAGTTTGACGCCATTTGGGTGATTGTAGATCGGCTGATCAAGTCCGCTCATTTTATCCCTACGTGTACTATTTATTCATCGGAGCAGTTGGCGGAGATTTATATCCGGAAGATTGTTCGTCTGCATGGTATTCCAGTCTCTATCATTTCGGACAGAGGTACTCAGTTTACATCACGGTTCTGCAGAGCCGTTCAACAGGAGTTGGGTACTCGGGTGATGATGAGCATAGCATTTCACCCCCAGACGGACGGACAGTCCGAGCGTACTATTCAGATTCTTGGGGATATGCTCCATGCGTGTGTGATTGAGTTTTGGAGGGTCTTGGGATTATTTCTTGCCATTGGCGGAGTTTGGTTACAACAACAGTTATCAGTCCAACATTCAGATGGCGCCATATAAGGCTTTATATGGTAGGAGGTGTAGATCTCCGGTGGGTTGGTTTGAGCCGGGTGAGGCCACGCTATTGGGCACAGAGTTGGTTCAGGATGCATTGGAGAAGGTTAAGGTGATTCAGGATAGACTCTGTACATCCCAGTCCAGACAGAAGAGCTACGCGGACAGTAAGGTTCGTGATGTTTCATATATGGTAGGAGAGCGGGTTCTGCTTCGAGTTTCGCCTATGAAGCGCGTCCTGAGGTTTGGGAAGAAAGGAAAGTTGAGTCCGAGGTTTATTGGCCCTTTTGAGATTTTGAGGTGAGTTGAGGAGGTTGTTTATGAGCTTGCCTTACCTCCCAGTTTGGTCGGGATTCATCCGGTATTTCATGTTTCGATGCTCCGAAGGTATCACGGTGATCCGTCGCACGTGTTGGATTTCAGTTCAGTCCAGTTGGACAAGGATCTATCCTATGTTGAGGAGCCAGTGGCTATATTGGACAGGCAAATCAGAAAGTTGAGGTCAAAGAACATTGCTTTAGTTAAGGTTCAGTGGCGATGCAAGCCGGACGAGGAGGAAACTTGGGAGATCGAGCGGGATATGTGCAGCCAGTACCCTCATCTTTTCACTACTTCAGGTATGTTCTCTATGCTCGTTTGACGATGAACGAATGTTTAAGTGTAGGAGGATGTGATGACCCGGCCGGTCGTCTTAAGAATTAATGCCCCGATCCCTTATTAACTGTTTCCCTAAGTTTATTTCTGCTATTTTGGGTTGCCGGGATGTTCGGTGTTGAGTTTCGGAGAGTTTTGGGACACTTAGTCCCTAAATGAGAGCTTAAATATTGAAAAGTGGTCCATAGTCGGAACAGTGTGAAGATGACATCGGAATGGAAATCTAATAGTTCTGTTAGCTCCGTTAGGTGATTTTGGGGTTGGGAGCGTGTTCGGAATGTATTTTGGAAGTTCGTAGCTCATTTAGGCTTGAAATGCCGAAGTTTGAATTTTTGAAGTTTCCGGTACGATAGTGAATTTTTGATCCGAGGGTCGGATTGGAATTCCGGAAGTTGTAGTAGCTCCGTCATGTCATTTGGGATGTGTGTGCAAAATTTCAGGTCATTCGAACGTATTTTTGTTAAGTTTTTTATCGAAAGCGTGTTTTGATGAAAATTGAAGTTCTTAGGCTCAAATCCTTGTTTAATTCGAGTTTTCGGTGTTGTTTTAGGTGGTTTAAGGATTGATACAAGTTTGAATGATGTTATGGGATATGTCAGTAGGTTTGGTGGAGGTCCCGGGGGCCTGGGGTGTGTTTCGGATGCTCAACGGAGCATTTTTGTGTTGTTAAATATTGCAGAAAAGCTGAACTCAGTTGTTGCAGACTTTTCCTCTTCGCGATCGCGGCCTCCCTCTCGCGTTCGCGTAGTGTAATCTTGGGGGAAGGCCAGTTCCTTATACGCATTTGCATACCCTACCACGCGTTCGCGTAGCCTCACCTAATAACCCATCGCGTTCGCATAGGCTGCTTCGCGTTCACATAGAGCAACTCTCGGACCTTACATTTTTCCTTCATCGCGTTCGCATTGCTTGCGTCGCGTTCGCGAAGCTTCATGTCCCAGTCCTTCGCGTTCGCAGTATACCCATCGCGATCGCGTAGGGTAATTTTGGCATCTTCAAATTTTCTTCTTCGCGTTCGCGATGCATTAAAGTTCTGGATAGTATTTAACATTTTAAAAACAAGGGTTTGCCATTTTTATCAAAATACAAGCTTGGGAGCTCAGATTTGGGAGCAATTTCGAGGGTATTTCGAGGGCAACGAATGGGTAACGATTCTCTACTCCCTTATGCTTAAAACCCACTAATCTAATCACGAATTCATCTTTAATCTCGGATTTTTGAATGAAAAATTGGTAAAACTTTATAGACCAAACTATTGGGTTTTGAGTGGGTATTTGACCTCCGATTTGGGAGATTTTTATATGGTTAGACTCGTGAGAGTATGAGGGCTCTGAAAATGTAAAAATTATTCGATTTTGAGGCATTTGCATGAAGGGCATTTTGGTCATTTTATCTAAATTCGCGTCTTAGCTTTAAATGAAATAGTAGAATCAGTTGTTTGAGATGTTATTTATGATATGTAATTTAATTGGATAGATTTGGGCCATTTGGAGTCGGATACTAGTGGCAAAGGCGTGGTTCCTAGTTGATTTTTGTGTCGGTTCGAGGTAAGTGGCTTGTCTAACCTTGTGTGGGGGAACTTTCCCCTTAGGATTTGTTATTTGGTATTTGAGTGCCTTGTACACGAGGTGACGAGCGCGTACTTGAGCCGATTGTTGAAAATCTGGTTTTCACTTAAGATATTGAGACTGAGTTTTCCTTCATATTTGCCTTATTTTACTTGCAATTATAACCTATGTTAGATTAGAAAAGCATGTTTAGTTGATTTAACTTGCCTAATTGTTTAAGTTGCCTTAACTGTACTGCGTGAAGCATGCTACGCTAGTACTACCTGATACTTGTCTTTTGTACTTCATTTCTGAATATCTTCTGGTTGTGGTTGCGCATTTACATTGGGACTACAGATATGGGATTCTGGTAGCTCGCCCCCCCCCCCACCCTGTTTGTTTACTTTGGGACTGCGGGTTCGATTCCCGATAGATCCCCCTGCACATTTACTTTGGGACTGCGGGTTAGATTCCCGGTAGATCCCCCTGTACATTTACTTTGGGACTGCGGGTTAGATTCCCAATGGATCCCCCTGCACATTGATAGTTGGACTACGAGCTGGGAGATCCTTCGGATTTACACATATGATGGACTACAGGACGGTATCCCGGGAGATCCACTGGACAGTTGAGAAAAGGATACAGGACAGTATCCTGGGAGATCCTCATTGTTATCATTAGTATTGAGTTGTACATATTCCGCATTTATTCTGTTCTTTGTGTAGTTGTTATTGCCTTGTTTAACCTGTCTATTCTCATCGTTGTACTCATTATTACTGTCAGTTTTCATATTGTTAATTCATATTATGTTGTTTGACCTCAGTAGGGCCCTGACCTTCCTCGTCACTACCCAACCGAGGTTAGGCTTGGCACTTACTGAGTACTGTTGTGGTGTACTCATGCCCCTTCTGCGTATGTTTTTCATGTGCAGATCCAGGCACCTCCACTCAGGCGTACTATCCTAGAGGCGGAGAGATCTAGCAGAGACTTCGAGGTATATCTGCTGCGTTCGCAGACCAGGAGTCTCTATTCTGTTCCAGCTTTAGTAGTTAATCTATCCTTTTCTTTCAGTTGTTTAGACATTCTGGAGTTAGAGCAGCATATTACATTTCTATTAGCCTTGGTTCCCGTGAGTTTCCGGGTTTTGGGATGAGATTGTAGACTTCCCCATTTTATTTTTGAGTTGTATATGCCAAGTGGCACTTATATACCATTTTCTTCTAGTTTTGCTTAATTTAATTAAATGTTTCTGCAAGTTATATTAATTTTCCGCATTGTTAGGCTTACCTAGTTGTAGGAACTAGGTGCCATCATGACATGTTCATGGAGGTTGAACTGAGGTATTCACCGATCATCGTAGCCTTCAGCATTTGTTCAAGCAAAAGGATCTTAATTTGAGGTAGAGGAAGTGGCTAGAGTTACTTAAGGACTATGATATTACCATTCTATATCACCTGGGGAAGGCCAATGTAGTGGCCGATGCTTTGAGCCGAAAGGCAGTTAGTATGGGGAGCTTGGCGTACATTCCAGTTGGGGAGAGGCCCTTTGCAGTAGATGTTCAGGCCTTGGCCAATCGGTTGGTGAGACTAGATATTTCGGAGCCCAGTCGGTTGTTGGCTTGTGTGGTTTCTCGGTCTTCCTTATATGATCTCATCAGAGAGCGCCAGTATGATGACCCGAATTTGCTTGTCCTTAAGGACAGGGTCCAGCATGATGATGCCAGAGACGTGACCATTGGTGAGGATGGTGTGTTGCGGATGCAGGGCCGAATTTGTGTGCCCAATATGGATGGGCTTCGGGAGTTGATATTAGAGGAGGCCTATAGCTCGCGGTATTCCATTCATTCGGGTGCCGCGAAGATGTATCAGGACTTGAGGCAGCACTATTGGTGGAGGAGAATGAAGAAAGACATTGTAGGATTTGTGGCTCGATGTCTCAACTGTCAGCAGGTAAAATATGAGCATCAGAGACCGGGTGGCGTACTTCAGCGAATGATTATTCCCGAGTGGAAGTGGGAGAGAGTCACTACGGATTTTGTGAGTGGTCTTCCTCGGACTTTGAAGAAGTTCGATTCGATTTGGGTGATTGTGGATCGGCTGACCAAGTCCGCGCACTTCATTCTGGTATGTACTACCTATTCTTCGGAGTGGCTGGAAGGGATCTTTATCCGGGAGATTGTTCGATTGCATGGTGTTCCAGTGTCTATTACATCAGATAGAGGTACTCAGTTTACTTCTTAGTTCTGGAGGACATTTCAGCGAGAGTTGGGTAAGCAGGTAGAGTTGAGCACAACATTTAATCCTCAGACGGACGGAAAGTCCGAGAGTACTATTCAGATATTGGAGGACATGTTGCGTGCCTGTGTTATTTATTTTGGAGGTTCTTGGGAAGAGTTTTTGCCGCATGCAGAGTTTGCCTACAACAACAGTTATCAGTCGAGCATTCAGATGGCTCCGTATTAGGCGTTGTATGGGAGGCGGTGTAGATCTCCAGTGGGTTGGTTCGGGCCCGGCGAGGCTAGGCTATTGGGGACAGAGTTGGTTCAGGATGCCTTAGAAAAGGTGAAGCTGATTCAGGAGAGACTTCGTACAGCACAGTCGCGTCAGAAGAGTTATGCGGACCGGAAGGTTCGAGATGTGTCTTATATGGTTGGTGAGAAGGTCTTGCTGAAGGTTTCGCCCATAAAGGGTGTTATGCGGTTTGGAAAGAAAGGGAAGCTGAGTCCGCGGTTTATTGGGCCTTTTGAGGTACTTAGGAGGATTGGGGAGGTGGCTTATGAGCTTGCCTTGCCACCTAGCTTATCAGGCGTGCACCCGGTATTTCATGCATCTATGCTCCGGAAGTATGTTAGGGACCCGTCTCATGTATTGGATTTCAGCACTATTCAGTTGGATGATGATTTGACCTATGAAGTAAAACCCGTGGCTATTTTGGGTCGTCAGGTTCAAAGGTTGAGATCAAAGGATATAGCTTCGGTAAAAGTGTGGTGGAGAGGTCGGCCCGTGGAGGAGGATACTTGGGAGACCGAGCGGGAGACGCGGAGAAGATACCCTCACCTGTTTGAGGCTCCAGGTAAGTTTCTTGACCCGCTCGAGGACGAGCGTTGTTTTAGTTGGGGAGGATGTGATGACCCGGCCCATCGTCATGTGAGTTACTGCCCCGCTTTCCTCATTTTCTGCTTCCTTATGTTTCATTATAAGAATCTTGGGTGAATGAGTCGAATCAGATTGGTTTTGGAAGGAAATGAGACACTTAGTCTCTTTAAGGAAGGTTTATTTTGGAAAAGTCAACCGGATGTTGACTTATGAGTTAGAGGGCTTGGATGTGATTTTCGGTGATTCGGTTAGCTTCGGGGGATGATTTGTGACTTAGGAGCGTGATCGGAATTGGTTTTGGAGGTCCAATGTAGAATTAGGCTTGAATTGGCGAAGTTAGTATTTTGGCGAATTCCGGTTGATAGGTGAGATTTTGATCTGAGGGTCGGAATGGAATTCTGAGAGCTGTTGTAGCTTCGTTATGTGATTTGTGATGTGTATGCAAAATTTCAGATCATTCGGAGGTGATTTGGTTGGGTTTTTGATCAAATGCGTGTTTCAGAAGTTTTGAAGAACTTAGGCTTGAATTTGATGAGAATTGGTGATTTTAGTGTTGTTTGATGTGTTTTGAATATTGGAACAAGTTTGAATGATGTTTTAGGATGTGTTGGTGCTTTTGGTTGAGGTCTCGGGGGCCTCGGGGTGATTTCAGATGGTCAAACGGACCAATTCTAGCATTTGGAAGTTGAAGACTTTCCAGCTGAAGTGTTGCAGAGATTTGGTCATCGCGATCGCGATGGAGAGGAAAAATGGGAGGCTGGAACTTTGTTCATTTGCGTTCGCACTCAGGGGTCGCGATCGCGTAGGTATGGGAGGTAGTGCATTGCGTTCGCGGAAGGACTGGTGCGTTCACATAGAAGGATTTGAAGTCCCTCAGTAATTGTTGTTTGCGTTCGCGGCACAAGGCTCGCGTTCGGGTAGTAGTGTCAGCCAGAGCATCGCGATCGCGGATGAGGCTTCGTGTTCGTGAAGGGTAAAATGGGCCAATGGGATTTTTGTGCATCGTGAACGCGAGAACGCCCTCGCGTTCGCATAGAAGAAATTATCACCTGGGCAGAATAGTTTAATAACATTTCCTCCGCGAGTCTAAGTTAATTTTCACCATTTTGAGCATCCTTGAGAGCTTTTGGACTGAAATTGAAGGTTATTTCGACTGGGTGTGATTGGAGGTGAGTTCTATGACCTAATACATGATTTAATGGTAGAATTAACATAGAAATTTATGGAAATTCATCAAAAGGGGGGGAAAGCTAGGGCTTGGAATTTGATATTTTAAAGTGGGATTTGATGGGTCATTTGGGCTCGGATTTGGGAGTTTTTGGTATGTATAGACTCGTGGCGAGATAAGGAATCCGATGATGTTAAATTTTCTGATTATTGAGAAGTGGGCCCGGGGCTCGGGTTTTGCAAATTTTGTGAATTTCGATATTTTTTAAGTCTTTTTGATTGGGTTATGTTCCCTTAGCCTATTGTAACGTATTCGTTGTGATTTTGATCAGATTTGACGCGCGAGGAGGTCGATTTGCGAGGCAAGGGCATAGCGAGCTAGGATTTTGGCCGGCTTGAGGTGAGTAATGATAGTAAATGATATCCTGAGGGTTTGAAACCCCGGATTTGCACAACCTAATGCTATGTTGAGGTGAAACACACGCTTAATGGCGAGCGCGGGGTTATTTACTACTGGGGATTGCGACTTGGTCCGTCTCGTTTGATATTTTACCGCGTATTTAACTGAGATATGTTGGTTATCAACATGATTTGGGCTCCATGCCGACTACTTGAGTCCTTCGTAGATTTTTATCACTCTTTCCTCAATATTTGATATATTACTTGAACTCAGTCCTGTTGATTATACTATTTTACAAACTCAGCTACTTTAATTGAATTTTTGAGACTTAATTGATATTTTCACTATTGTTGGGCTGAGCACTACTATTCTATTGATGCCCGAGGGGCTTATGATGTTTTGTAGACTGAGTGAGGCTGAGGGCCTGAGATACATTTATATGCCACGAGGTGGCTGGAGTGATGTGAGGAGGCTTTCAGGCCTTGAGTGTGATGTGAGGAGGCTTTTAGGCCTCAAGTGTGATGTGAGAAGGCTTTCAGGCCTTATGTTGATATAGCGCTTGTGCCGTAAGAGGCCCCTCCGGAGTCTGCACACCCACAGTGAGCGCAGGTACCCATGTGATATGAGAGTGAGCCCGAGGGGCTGATATTATGAGTGACTGATACTGAGCCCGAGGGGCTGATACTGTTCTGAACGATTGATACTGGGCTCGAGGGGCAGATTTCTATTCACTATTTACTTGTTTTACCTGATTTACCGGTTTTTTTAAAGGAGATTTCATCTGACTCTTTACTGTTTTACCGTTTTACTGCCTGATATAGAATTGCTTTGTGCAGTTATGTGTTTTTATGTCTTCGGTTATTATTTATTATTATTACTCACTAGGTCGGAGTACTCACATTACTCCCCGCACCATGTGTGCAGACACAGGCATAGAGGAGTTTGCACCTGAGCGTTGATTCTTTCCAGACCAAGCAGCGAGTCGGAGTGACGAGGTAGCTGTTGACGTCCGCAGCCCCTTGTCTCCCCTATTTTTATATCTTTTGAGTTTCTTCAGACTATTGTATCAGATTTTATATTTCGTAGACTCATTACAAACTCTGTTATAGCTCATGACCTTTGACACCCCGGTTTGGGCTGTGTCGGGATGGTTTCCCTCGTTATTATCGCTATTTCCGCATTATTTGCTATATTAAGCATGTGTTAGAATTGTTATTATTAATTAATTGCTTTAAAAGAGATGTTGGCGTTGTTCTGGTTGGCCTTGTCTTCACGAGAGGCGCCGTCACGATCGGGTTTGGGATTGGGTCGTGACACTGGAACTCCAGTATAATATGCTGGAGTTCAAGTATACTTATGCTGGAACTCCAGCATAATATACTGGAGTATTTTTCGGGTTTTGAACAGTGTTTTCGCTCAGATTTATCTTTACCTAAAAAGTGGATAAATTTCAATTACTTTTAAAATTATGCTATTTTTAAACGACAAATTGTAAATCTGGCTATTTTTAAAAATATCCCATTAAAGACACCTAGTCTTGTGAGATAAGCAGTTGTTGGAGACACACATGCTTTTGATAAATATGATCCATTCATATGTATCAGAGACATCAAAATAATCAATTCTCACGCTTATCATGATAAACAATAACTTGTCAAGTGCTACCATACATCGTCCATAAAAGAAAGTTAAATAATGTACAATTCAATGTAATCATCATATTACCATCAAGGGAAGGAGCCTATTTGGTCAAGTTTCTAGGAGGCCAAAAATATTTTTTCCCTCTAAAAAGGTACTTTTAAAATATTTTAAGTTGTTGGCCAATACAAAGAAGTACTTTTGGCCAGCAGCAGAAGCAGTTTTTCTGCTTTTGGAAAGAAGTAGAAAATTCTAGCTTCTTCCAAGAAGTAGAAGCAGAAGCGAAAAATTAATATATTCAAGATAAAATTATCCTCACTATAAATTTATATTTTTGAAATTATCACTTACAAATGTAAGTTTTTTCTTTTTATTTTTGTTTCTAGTTTTTACCATACTTTTAAAATTAAAGATATCTTTTTTTGTTTAACTTTCCAACTTCTTTATTGACTTTTTTTGTTTTTGATTTGTTGTGTAATGTCTTGTAATTTTTTAAATTAGTTACTCTTTTTGAATTTAAATTTAAACATACTTAATTAATTTTTTTACAAAAAAAATTATTTTTATATATTTAAAATTATTTTTATTTTACGTTAAATCCCATCTTTTAAGTTTGGCACTCAGAATCATCTAGTTACAATTACCATGACTATACATAATTTCATCTGATAACACTCTTTTACCGATAAAATATTAAATTATTATGCTAATAAAGACATTACTGCTGAAATTAAGGAAGGAGATGGAATTTCTAATATTCCTTTAGAAATGCAAGGCAATTCTTCTACTAATATGAAGGCATTGTGTGATAGATGTAAAGATGAAATTATTGAGAAATATTATCATGTGTGAGTGACTTTACTTATTTTTTCATGGTAGATTATTAATATGTAGTAATTTGAGGAATAAACTTCTAATTTATACTGAATGATGTATTTTGATGATTCAAATCATCATGTAACAATAAGTAATTACACTAAATAATAATATATGCTTTGGTATAACTATCTATATCTATGTTATTATAAAAGCACGAGTAATTTATACTAAATGTTGAACGACTAAAATATCCTTGAGCCCTTAAATATTTATATAATTTAAGGATCTAATAGTAAAATATCTAATAATAGAATTCTTTTTCAATTTAAACTACACATATGCCAGTCCTTACAACGTTAATCCTACTTGAACTAGAATTATTGTTCCTAATTACAATTCCTTATAACAAGGCACGTTCTAAAAGGAAATTTTAGTACTACGCTCTAAAAACATTCATAACATTTTGAACAAAGTGTAAATTCTTTGTTTTTTTTTTTTGTGCAAGAAAAATTCTCTGCATTAGTTATAAAGCTAAAACTAAATTAAGTTAGGATATTTAGTTTTTTTTTGGAAGTTAGGATATTTTATGATATGTTTTGTGTTCCTAAATATTAAGAGTTAGGAGTACTACATAATTCAAATACTTTGAATTAATTTTTAAAATATTAAATAAAAAGAAAATAACTAAATAATAACTTTTTAATATTAAAAACTAATTTTAAAGGATAAAAAAATATAGGGGCATGTTTATATGAATATTTTTCTTTTACATGATAATAAAGTGATTCTAATAATACAGATGAGATTGTACTCTTTAATCTTTTTATTTTTACTTCAATATGAGTAATCGATTCCTTTATAGATTTCTTAAAGAAAATCGATGAATGTTAGATTATGTTTCCTAGAACAAGTACATCTAAGTCTCCTATATGTTGAAGTTTAACAAAAAATTTCTTTGATTGGTTTATTTTCATTAGATCCTCATGTGCCATGAATTGTCTCCAATTTAAAATTACATCAAGTTATATTCAACTAAAAAGCAAAATACTTTAGAATATTATTTTGAATGTAGTATGTGTGATGATTGGTTAAAAACAATTTAAAGTAACCGAAACACAATGATTGGATAAGGCAAAAATATATTCATATAGAATGTGAAAATCAACTGAAACTTTCCAAACTAATAGGTTGTTTGCATAATATAAGGTATTGATTTTATTTTTATGTATAGTTTTGAAGATATTGGGTTATGAATTTAAGTTTTTTTTTCTCAATCTATCTATCTTTTTCATGTTTACCTTATTCTATATAATAAATATTTATTTTTAAGGTACTGATTTGTTGAGGAATACAAATATTATTTTTAGAACATTGGAGTAATATAATTCTTTTAAATGTATTTATTCTCCCTGTCCACGTAATTCTTGATTATTCTCGATAGTATATATCTAAATAGTGGAGGTTTATCTAAAAGTTTTAAAATTATTTTAACTCAAACGACATGGAACGAATTTCAAAATTATCCTATACTTCTTTGTGATTTCAATAATATTTTAAAGTAAAAAGGTGTAAACTCGATACAATTATGTGATTGTCATATATTTTATTATTCTTCCATATGTTAAAAAAATTATGAAAAGACTTCTCAACATTATGCTATATGTTAAAAAATTATCTTAATAGGTTCCACATATAAGCCAAAGTTATAGAAGAAAACTTACACAATAAACGTCTTTTATAACTAAGTATTAGATATGATTCTACTCCACTGAATATTTATATAATATAAATAAGATACTTTCTAATTTAACTAAATTGGTCATCTTTGTACGTTAAGATGATATCATTTTGAATTCTAGTATTCTGTTAATATAATAACATAAATTTTTTAGCATCTAAATGATTATTGTATTTTAATTACGTTAATTACTTTAAAATGATCATTTCATCTTATAAATAATTTGTTACTAAATTTAGTTAGTTGCCCTTTCACAAAAAAAATTGTGACTAAAGATTTACGTGCAACGCACGTACATAATAACTAGTTATATTAAAAGTAGGAAGCCCCTAACTTAAAAGTCAAATTACCAAAATATCATTTTCATTAACTAAATATCCTATTCTAAAAAAAACTGCGACTACTAACAGAAACACATAGCTATTTTGAAGAGTTGTCATTGTTTCTGATAAGAATGAGGTTTCGGATATTTTATTGAAGGCATATTTACGTATAGTTGCCAGCACTTAGCTTCTTCCAGCAAGTACCAAACATAATATGTATTACATATAAGACTGTGGTCTGCCCCTTTTTCTTGGTTGAGTGCTTTTTTCCGTAAGAATCAACAGATCATCTGTTTGATTGCTCCATATTAAAAGACCTAAATTCAGGTTTTTGGCTTTTGAAATACATTTCTTATCATGTTTAAAAGTGCATTAATTGTATCATTCTCATGAATATATAGATAAAGGTATGTGTATATATGTGAATGTAAGTATATAGTGAACTATATTACTTTAATTGATCATTGAGACCTTTAATGCAAAAGAGACTTTTGAGTGGCAAACGACATGGATGTCAAACGTAAAAGGAGCAGTATTTTTGAAAGAATTGCCCTTCTGTTGGACTGTATTACACATGAAAATCCTTTTAATTTGTTTGATTTTCCTAGGTGCGATAAAGAGTTGAAAGAATGTTGAACGAGAGGTTATTTATAATAAGTCTCTGATTTACCCCTGGTCAGTGTTCAATCAAGTACCTTTAATATCTAACATAATTTGAACCATGTCTTAATGTATTTGTCTGCTTAGTTGTGTTGACTGGCTTTGTGCTAAAAGCAGATATGTGCTAGCAGGTTGAGGGGAGGCGGAATTGTTATTTTTTGGTTAGTTGAATCAAAATATTAATTGCACACATAGAGTTTCCTTTACTAAACAAATTTTATGAGGCAGAGCTAATTACATTGTTCTAGAGATTTAGCTATGAGATCCCATTTAATGATTGCTTGTTTCTTGCTTTGCATTTGATAAGTTTAAATTTATGAGTTATTTGATGATCGTGAAATACACATGCTATCCTAGAAGCTAACATATATAGAGTTCATTTTTCACTCAACCTTTATTCGTTCCATTATTTTTCTGCGGATTTGGTACTTTCATTTTCTTTTTGTCAGCATAAAAAATATTGAACTGCACCAAGTTAATATCTGTTTGAGTACTACAATGTCCTTATTAATATTTTTTTTACTTTGTTTTGTTTCAGTACGTGTCACCCGATTTTTTTGAAAAGATTGCCCCTAGCGAAATGGTTTGTTCATTAGAAAATTAAAAAAATAAATAATATATGAGCCTATTTGTGGTAAATGGTTCATACTTTTAAAATAGTTTAAAAGGCATAATCTATCTCTATTGATCCATGCTCCTTTCAAAATATGACTAAGCCCTACACTTTGATAATTAACTGTTTTTGATGTATGTGATGCTACTTAGTACTTTTGATTCGTTAGAAATTAGTTCTTGATTTATTTATCATAAAATTAAAATATTCTCAACTTTGAAGTGTCTAATCTTGCTAATTTGGGTGAGTTTCTTACCGGTAAGATTTTTGTGAGAAATATTTTATCGCAACAAATCAAACTGCCACAATGTTAATAAAGGCGAGTCACAAACAAGGTTTAATTTTCTTTTTCTTTTTTGGTAAAATATATATATATATATATGTATATCGATAATCAAGCTCTTATAGAGTTGTCCATGTGATGCATTATAGGCATCGGATTCACAAAACTATTAACCAAGGCTCCAGTAGGGAGTCGACTAGCTATTTCAAAAGGAGAACCAAACATACTAGTAATATAACTACTAGATAGAGTATTGTCTAGACTAATGCTAGTATCCTTAACTAAACTAGTACTATTACATATATTAGAAGTAGCCTTCATCGTCCGTTTCCGTAGTATGCCTTGTTGATCCTGATGATACACTGATTGTACAAAAAGTGGTGGTTCTTCAAACAGCACACAAGTTCCTTGTACATGCATGGCTCCATATTTGGCTAGTAGATCTGCCACACTATTTTGTTCCCTGTAGATGCTCCAAAGAGGTGGGCTATCCAGTTGTAGAAGTAACAACCTGCAATCGTTAATAATATTAGTGTAGTGCATGGTGTTGGAGTTAAACATACCAATGATGGCATGTGCATTAGTTTCAATAACCAAAGGCTGTAACTTCTTTTGTACAACAATCATCAGTCCCTTGAGCAATGCAAGGAGTTCCAGGTGAACAGCTGCTCCTGATGCTAAACCTGCATAACCCAGTATCCATTCTCCATTTGTGTTCCTAAAGACCCCTCCTACTCCATACTTAGAGTTATTTGGTGTACAACTACCATCTATGTTAAGTTTGTATATATGGGGAGCTGGAGGGTGCCATTTCACATATAAGGAGATTAGGTTGTCCTTTGTTTTGTGTTTTGTGAGATGGAAGAATTCAGCAGCTTTATTAACAACAGTTTGAAAAGTTAAACATCATGGCTTATGATCGATAGTGGTTTTGTTTCGTGCGAGCCACAGTTCCCATAATGCAAAAGGGATAAGAGTAGTATTTTGAACGTTATAAGTAGTATGTTTTAATGGTTGATGTATAAAGTTCTTCACACAGATAAGAGGATTACTACTGCAATGAAAAAGATTTACACCTTGTGTGAAAATGTGAAGTTTATGCCACAAATATCTAGCGGTGATACCGTCAACAAAGAGGTGTTGTAAAGTTTCAGGATGTGAGTGGCACACTGCACAAGTATTTGAATTAATAATCCCTAGCTTTTGTAGATATTTTGCTGTTGGAAGCCGGCCATGGCAAACTAGCCAGATGAAATAAGAAATTTTTGGTGGAATCGCAAGTTTCCAAATCCAGCTTTAATTAGGTGGGGGGGTATCCGTCATAGAAGGTGTGGTAGTTGTAAAAGAGTTATACATAGACTTGACTGAGAATAATCCAGTTGGCGTAAGGCCCCATTATATTTTATCAAACGTAAAGGAGTGAATAGGCATGTAAATATTAGAGATAAGGAGAGATACATTAACAGGTAATTCTATTGGTAGTAAATGGAGAATCCACTTATGATTATAGTAATAGGTAGAAATAGTTTTATTCTCCTACCCTTTTGGAAGTGGGCCCATTATTTGGTGACGAAGAATATAATTCTGCCCAATCCAAGGATCCATCCAGAATTTTATATGTCATCCGATGGCTATATTCCATTTGACACCCATTTTACAATAGTTCCATCCTCTTATGACATTACACCAAATCATAGTATTTTGTTGCTGAGGTATTCGAGAAAATCGTAGATAACTAGAGAGTAAAACTTGTGCCCATAATTGCTGGGGATTTTGAAATAGTCGCCATGCAAGGCTGGCATGCAAAGCCTGATTTTTTAATAATAGATTTTGTATTCCTAAACCCCCTTTATCCAAAAATTGCGTAACAGTAGACCACTTAATTAGGTGAAGTTTTTTCTTTTGTGGTGTAGTCCCCCATAGAAAATTTCGTTGATAACGATTAGGTAAATTAATGATGTAAGAAGGCAATTTAATATATTGCATAACATGATTTGGAATAGCATTGAGGGTGGAACGAATGAGTGTGTCTCTTCCTGCCTTTGTTAGGAAATTTGTCTTCCACCCTGCTAATTTGGTTTTGAAATTCTCTATTAAGAATTGATAGTCACCTTTTGAGGGCATGTTGAGGAAAATTGAAAAACCTAAGTACTTACCAAAAGTTTTTCTCTCAGTCATTTGGAACATTCTGAGGATGTGACTCCTAGTAGTGATTGAGCGGTTTTTTGAAAAAAAAAAATTGATTTTTCAAAATTGATGGTCTGCCCGGATTGATTTGTAAAAGTAGTCAGTGAATTAACCATAGCTTGACAGGAATTAGTTGTTATCTTGGATGTGAGAATAATGTCATCAGCGAAAAATAAATGTGACAATTTAGGCCCATTGTGATTAAGTGAAACAGATATCCAAGAGTTATAATCTACTGATGTTTTAATTTTCCTAGATAGCATTTCTAGACAAAGTATAAACAAGTAAGGTGATAAAGGATCGCCTTGTCTGATACCCCTGGTAGGCGTGAAGTATTCAGTAGGGCTACCATTTAGTAAAATAGCAATATTACTAGTGGTAATGCAGGACATAATCAACTTAATAAAAGTAAGGGGAAAATTTAGAGAGCTGAGAGAGTAATGTATGAAGGACCATTCTAATTTATCAAAAGCTTTCTCCAAATCTAGTTTAAGGAGCATATTAATATTAGAACCTTTTATTTTTTGAAATTGTGTAAGTAGTTCTTGCACTATAATGGCATTATCCGCTGCTCGCCTATTTTTCTGAAAACTAGACTGAGTAGGGTCAATTAAGATTTGCAGGAAGGGTTTGAGTCTGTTAACAATGATTTTGGTAATTACCTTATAGATCGTGTTACATAAACTAATAGGTCGATATTGAGAGATAGTAGCAGCATGCTTATTTTTGGTATGAGGCAAATGTAAGTATTATTGATGGAGGGCTCAATTTGATGTTGGTTAAAAGCCTTGTGGCAAAAATTCTTAACAGAATTGCCCACTATATGCCAATACTTTTGATAGAAAAAGGGGTGAAGACCGTCTGGCCCTGGTGTCTTTAAAGGCCTAAAAGAATTAATAGCCTGAATGATTTCCAAATCTTGCAAGGGTTCAGTTAAGCAAGATTGGTCTGTTAATGATAACACATTTGAAGGGTGTATTCTATGATTAGTAGTGAAACTAAGTTGCTGAGTTACAAACAATTGTTGGTAATATTGCATAATATTATCCCGGATACAAATGGGATCAGTGCTCCAATTTCCTCCTTGATCCTAAAGTGCAGTTATACGATTTTGTCTTCTACGATTTAAAGTACTTAAGTGGAAAAATTTAGTGTTTGCATCTCCATTATTTAATCAGTCCACTCGTTATTTAAGCTTCCAAAAGTCTTCTTCCAACTTTAATAAATTATTAAATTCAACAATAAGAGTATGTTCTAAGTTATGAAGGAATTGACTAGTAGTGTAATGTTGAGAAGATTGAATCCCGCTTAATCTGGCAAGAAATTTTTTCTTTCGTTTAAATATATTTCCAAAAGTGGTGTTATTCCAATCTTGCACTGTATTGGTAAACTTAGTAATAGCAGGTAACACTGCAGTTGTTCCGCCCATATTAAAAAAGGAAAAGTAGGGTGGGAATCTCATATAGTTTCAAACCTAAAAACCTTTTTCCTAGGTAGAGAAACATGTTGTAGTTCTAATTTTAGTGGACAATGATCCGAATGAGTACGAGGAAGATTTGTAACTAGAGCATTTGGGTATTGCTAAGCCACTCATAGTTAGCTAAAATACGGTCTATACGCTCAAGTTTATTAGCAGAATCATGTCTACTATTTGTCCATGTATACCTACTGCCCTTATAACCTAAGTCAGTTAAGTGACAGTAATTTATATAGTCCAAAAATTTATTTACTCTCGAGTTATTAATAGGTAAGCCACTAAATTTATCCCCCGCCTCTAGTATTTCATTAAAATCTTTCCCGATTACCCAATGCCCCTGATACTGATCATATATGCACCTTAAATTATGCCATAACAGTTGTCTATTTATTAAACTAGTACTTGCATAAATTGAAAAAAGCATAAATGTAAAAGTGTGAGGCAGTACCTGGACTTTACAGTGGATTTCTTGTCCAGTGGAGTTAGCATGCTCTACATGCAACACGTCTGCTAACCACATGATAGCAATTCCCCCTGATTGGCCAATAGCTGGAACCTCGATTAATCCTATAAAATTGAAATCATCCTTGATAGCTTGATGACTGTGACTGTGCATTTCCAGGAGCACTACGAGTGAAGGCCTGTTGTAGTCTAGGAGAGACCTAAAATTTCTTCTAAATTCTTCTGAAAGAACACCCCTGCAATTCCAAATGATCAAATTCATATGATTATCAACTGATTCAAGTGGCTGACTATCCCTGTGGCTCGTCTGAGCACTGGTCTCTCCTGGGCGAAGAATGAATGTGGGCATCAAAAGCATCGCATATTTTCCCACTGTTGTGTTGGTTGTGGGTCTCAGACGAAAGGAGGTGGATAGAATATTTGGAGGGCACCTTATGTAAATCTTTCTTTCGTACTACTCCTTCTGGACAAAGACTTTTATGCCATTTAGTAGTGCATGGATTGGCCTTGTTTCTCTGCTGTATACGATGGCTGCATCGAGTTCCTCTTGAAATCTTGGGTCTTGNGGGGGGGGGTGGGGGGGGGGGGGGGGGGGAGTTGTTGGGTGAGGATACTAGAGTTAGAGGTACAGGAGGATCCCAATATGGTTGTATCCATGGAGTGGTGTGGTATGGTTGTGGATAGTAGGCATTTGAAGAATATGGGGTAAAGGTGGATGGGGTCCCAATATGGAGTGGGAAGGGGAGGCTGGTGGTATGGCCCCAAGTGAGGTGCCTGTGTCATCGACCAATGGTACCTGCCATAGATCTCCATTCCCAGCTGCATACCCTCCATTACTATCTGAGCAAGGTCTCTGGGATGATTGACAAGAATTGTTACTTCCTGGCGATTGACTTCCATCGTGAATGTAAGAGCGTGATTCTGAAGGCCAGTCTCGAGCCACGATGTGAGCCTTGTGGGTGCATGTGGAGTTTGTGCAGTGTATATAATAGTGTTTGGTTCCATTATCAAGTGGGGTGGTGGACGTGAGTGAGGTGTGTTGGTGGGGAGCAGACGGTGGTTGGACTGGTTGTTGTTGGCTTGGTGTCTTCGTAGGTAGTTGAGATTTGGAGATAACATTGTATGATGGTTTGGAGTTAGTGGAGGAGGGTACTATAGGATTTGGAGGCATTTGATTAATAATCTCCGGACTTGAAATTTCATTAGTGAGTGGTGTTCCAATGGAGGACAATGGCGGTATGATTGATTGATGTGCAAGTAGGGGTTTGGTGGCTTCGGCAGAGTTAGGCAAATGATCATTGCCTATATGCGTGGGAATTATCACATTAGGTTTGGGGCGAGGGGATGAGGGTAAGGCAGATGTGGAATGGTGTGGTAGGTTTGGGTCTAGGGTTTGCATGTGTGGTGAGATAGGGGAAGGAGGTGACTGTGTGGGCATAGGGGTTAAGTGGACGTGTCCCTTTGCATGACTTTTGATAGGGCTTGAAGGAAGACCTAATGCTGCTTTGACCGAGGAAATAGGTACTTGAGTGGTATTGGAAGGGGTGGAATTTGGATTTTTTGCTTGTGGAAGTGGTGGATCAGATATATCCAAATCGTGTTTACTTAATATCTCAAAATGATTAATATCTAAAGAGGGGTTTATAGAAGGTTTATTGGCATTTAGCAGGTTAGGTGTAGGAATTTTATTTTTCAAGTTTATTTGGTTAAAGGAAGTAATAGGAGGTTTAGTAGATAACATACCTGTATAATTCTTGAGAGTAATGGTGTTGTAATGATTTTTTTTTTTTTTGAAAATTGTACTGTTTGCCACTCTTCTTTGGAAGTACTGGGGTAAGGTGGAGGAGAAGTGGAGGTGGTAGCAGAAGAAGGTAATGGTTGTTCATCTGTTAATGTATAGGTGCAGGTTTTTTGATTGTGCCCCATCCGACCACATTTGACACATAACAAATTTAATCCCTCATATAAAATGGTCTGTTTATGATTTCCAATATAAACATGGCTTTTTAGAGGTTGATCAACTGGAATTTCTACACATAAACGAGCATACCTACCCCTTGTTGTGGAAGAAGTACAATTATCCACAGTGAGTAATTGTCCAATTTTATTTCCCACTTTCCGTAGAATATGCAAGTCATAAAATTCAGTAGGCAATTCCGGTAATCGTAACCATATAGCAGAATAGTTAATACTTGTCTCCGAAGCCATAAGTTTCGGTTCCCATTGTCGTACAGAAAGAAAATAATTTAAAATAAACCAAGGTCCATTCTGTAATGCACGATTTTTATTTTCTTCTTCTTGAAACTTTAGGAGGAAGAAGTCCGAACCCAAGTCAATGAGAGGTAGATTCTCTGTAGGTTGCCATAAGGTATAGATTTTTTAACGAAGTAGTTGGTGTTCTACCTTACGACCATAGATCTTAACAATTACTGCATTTTGCCAAGGTTTATAAATCCGATTTTTTTCTTCCACTGATAGAGGGATGAAATTTAATTCATCCACTGGTGCCTCTAATTCATCATCCAACATCATGGAAAAATTTTGGCAGGATTCTGTCATAGATAGTGAGTTAGCGTTATTTGTCATCAAGGTGTGTAAATAGGAATTTTGACTAGGGGCGGTAAAGGGAGTGGGATTAGGTGCGTCTAGGTTCATATTATGTGTAGAGGTGGAGTTGGAATTATCGATTGAAGGAAGAGGTAGTTGATTGTCAAGGGGTTTGGGAAGTTTGAGATATGAAGAATCAGGGAGGTGGATAGAAGAGTTGAGAGCATTAGCAATCGTCATTTTCTAAGGAATTATGATTGGTCTTTATTTCTGACCCATTTGAAATTTCACGTTTAATTTTCAAATACTCACTTATACTAAATTTTAACATGTTCTTCAAGCTTCCTTATTTTATGAAATTTTGCACTTCCATTCATAAAAACATGTACTTTAATCCTTTATGTATAATTATTTACTCGTAGCTTTATTTTTATAATATTGATATTATCTTACATAATCGATATTACATGATTTGGCATACACGTGCAATACACGTGTGGAGAAACTAGTATATGTAAAATTGATTTAAATCTTTAATATGTTTGTTTACTTTATGTTTTATATTTTAATTAAACTAACCTCGGCATGATTTGCGCCTGCTTGTATTACTTGCCTTGATATTTATAAATGAGGACATTGCTTTCTCGGATTGAGAATAAATGTATAAATGATGAATACGGATTTGAGTTAATTGTTTACTTGCTCCATTAGCATTCTATTGAGTTATAGCCATGTGTTATAGAAATCCTTGATTTTAATAAAAAATAATACAAGTTTGTTACAATACATATTTGAGTTTATTTTTCTCTTTAAAAGAATTATAAGATATTGGTACTATCCCTTTTTGATAATTTGACACTTAAAAGTACTTTTCAGAAAGACTGGCCGAACACAATTTGTTTATCAAATATTGCAAAAAGCACTTCTTAAATGAATTGGCTAAATACATACTGTTTTTTTTCTTCCAAAAATACTTTTGAAAAGAGTACTTTTCAAAAGAAGCATATTTTGGCAGCTTGACCAAACGAGCTCTAAATATGATTGCTTCATGTCTTTAACGAGAGGTATTGAGATTAGTAACAGAGCCAAGATTTATACAAAGGGGTGTAAAAATCTAAATAATAAGCCAAGAAAAATGGAAATAATGTTGCGATAGAGAATGGAACTTGCAACCTTCCGTCACTTTTGACACCCCTTAACCATTACAGTGAGAGTTTGTCTTGTGTCAAGGGTTGTCAACCCATTGTGTGTGTGTGTATATATATATATATATATATATATATTTTTTTTTTTTTAAAAAATACCTATCTATACAGTGTTATTTTCCGGCGAAGGGGTGTCAACACCCCTCGGACAAGGGTAGCTCCGCCCCTAATTGAGATTAGACAAAATTGAAATAATTTTTTTAGTGAATAAATTAAGGCTAAAATAATTAATTTTAATGTTAATTAATGTAAAAGATAGATTTTTTAATATGTGTGAAAATAACTAAAAAAAAAAAATTAGTTAAAGTGAAGTGGGGGAATATTGAACACAGCAGAAAAAGCGAGATAACCAAGTTTATATCAGCGGAGTCTTGGACGACATATAACTACCTCATCTATTTTGTGCCACGCCAAGAGAAAAAGAAAATAGAAACATAGGGTTTAAAGGGAAAAAAATGAGAGAAAAAATATCTTTTACCAAACGGTTTTTTTTCTTCTAATCGTGTGGTCTTGGGCTGAAATCTCCGCGACTGAAATCTCTCTCTCTCTTGATTATCTCATATTCCTCGCTCGCTTGCTCCACCATTGGCTTATCCTCGCTTCTTGAGTGCTCCCTAATTTCTCTGAATTTCGAAACTCTTGCGTGAGACAATCGCAGCTTTGAATGCGAATCTTTTGATTCCTTTCATTCGCTGTGATTTTACTGTATCATTATTCTCCAGCGGAATATGTTTATTAATCTTCTTCATCTTTGTGTTCCCAGACGAATGAGCTTTTGTCACAGTTGGCTTGATTTTCACCTCAACGCGCAATGAGTAGTACGTGCGCCGATGCTTTTGAATAGACATGGCTTCTGCTACAATGTCAGGTAGTTACTACGTTTATTGATTTCATCTCAATTTTTGCGTGAATAGCGTGTTAGTGAATCAATACACCTTAATTGCATAGTAGTGGCGCTCAGGCTATATAAATTATGTAATTTTATTCCAATTCGTTTCATTCCACTGCTAAATTATTTGTATTGTGATAAGGCAGTAAAGGTTTTTTCTAACTGGAGGTTCACTAAATCTACTATTAACAATTTCCTGTGGAAAACAGTGGAGCTAACGTGAATAATGTATTAATCTTGTATTTATTTATTTATCTTGTAACTGTTATAGCACGTTATTTACCATTTATCTATTTTAGGTTACCGATCAATGCTATTAAATAGAGTTACACGCAATCAAATTTAAATGACCTGATTGTGTAAATGTTTNTTTTTTTTTTTTTTTTTTTTTTTTTTTTTGCAGTTTCTATTGAATGTGTGAATATATGTAAGTCTTGGAAAGGAGATGTGAGTGGGAGATTCGACTGTAGTGTGCTATCTTGTGCCTGGAAGGCGCCAAGGGCCTTGACTGGGTTCCTTGCCAGCACGACTCATCCTTCTCAGTGTTCCTTTACTCCTTATAGGCGATATGGAAGAAGAAATCGTCTCCACCGATGTGTAAGTTTTTACTCACCTCGCAACTTACACTCTTTCAAATTAATCACATTGAGTTAAAGCTAGCTTTAGGGGCTTTTCTGCCTTGCAAATTGCTAAAACTTGTTGGTCATTCACGTTTTTGCCTGTGGTTAGTAACCTGTTTGTGGTTCTTTATGTTGATGCCTAACTTGATCTATGGAACATGTAGAAGAATATGAGAGTCCAATGCAAAATTTTAAGGTATTTTTGGTTCACATGTAGACTTGGATGCAGATTTTACGAGCGTGAGATGAACTTACTAAAAGTTGAAGATATTAGTTGAAAGAATTTGAGCATCCAACTTAAAACTTTAAGGCAATGATTCAATAGCTCAATATCTTTATAGATACCTTTGGATGTCTTTATATACCTGATGTCTTTATATACCTTTGGATGTCTTTATATACCTGATGTGGAACTTTTTTCTTAACTCAATAGGATAGTTCATATTCTTGTTAGAATATCTGTAAATTACGTATAGAATTCAGTAAGAAGATAAGTTGAGGAGGCTGACTTGGAGAGCTTGACCTCAGTCTTCATGATATGTTTCAGAATTCAAGTCGAGATACTTCTTGTTTTGCCTTCCTCATTCCTTCCTCCTGTTATTTAAAAACATTATCTGCAGCAAGCTATAGAAGTTTTTAAGGAGTTTTTGTTTTTTACAATGGTGGTGTCCGGTCAGCTTGTGTGCGCCTTGACTATCCATCAGGTACCTGCAACCTCCCACCATTACAAGTATGGGTAACTCTAACCACAAGGACTTCGATACACGGGGAGAAATCACTTAGCATTTTTGCTTTTGTTGGGATTTGAGCCATGTCTCCAGTTTGTTAGAGAAATCTCTTTCATTTTATTTGTTGTTTGTTGAAGCAAGGGCACTCTTTAGAGCATTAGAGGAAGCTGTTGGAAGATACAATTCTTTTGGATTATGTTTCTGTGCTACCTATTAGAAGATTGAAAATTATTTCTGATTAATGAAATGCCTTCAGTTTGATTTCCTTGGCTGATGAATAATCCTTTAGCGATCCCTTGGCTGATGAATTAACATTTTCACCAGTTATGTTAAGACCTAATAAATCACATCTGTAATAGATTCTGGATGATGCCGTCAATTGTGTACCGTGCAGCCTTTGAGTTTGTTCAGTTTAAACCTAAGGCTTGATGAATAAGGTAAAAGGTGGGAGGGTCTGCAGCGACAAGAAAAAGAATAAGTTGTCATGATCGCCCCCTTCCCCACTAAAAAGAAATAAGAAGTAAAAGAAAGAAAATTTTGTGTCTTGAAAATGTCTTTTCTTGGTTATAGAATTTCAATGGACTTCAATAGAGTGGAATGGTACAAAGAATTCATATAATGACCCCAAATAATCTGGATTGACTTGTAGTTGATTGAAAAAAGTACCAAAGTTTAATGGTGCTACAACATCTGCTCTTCTTCAATACTTGTAACTAACATAGCCTAGTACGAAATGCCATAGACATGCATATAGTGACGCATTAGAAAAATAAAAATGGGTGTTCTGGTGGCAAATACATGGATAGACCAT
Organism: Nicotiana glauca; assembly: GCA_026770625.1. NCBI lineage: Eukaryota > Viridiplantae > Streptophyta > Magnoliopsida > Solanales > Solanaceae > Nicotiana > Nicotiana glauca. The sequence continues at coordinate 68,528 of MU775750.1, read as the reverse complement.
CAATTTTGGACTGTATCAAGTTTCTCGAGACCCTTTTCTCCTGAGGTTAGTCAGTGACTCAACCAGCTTTAAGCTTGATCCAATTGTGCTTACTTTTTTATACATGTATTTTCTGAAAAGTCATGCATGCAAACAGCACAGGCTTATAGCTGGTTTTCTTGAGAAGCAATAATTATATCTTTTACAGTCTTTCACCTAACTAGATTTCACTTGTGGCAGAGATGTTATTCATTTGATATGGATGAACGCTACTCTGATGAAGCTCTGCAAGGAGTCCCTGGATCAAGGCATCTACTATCTACTTCTAGCAAATGGAAATTATGTTGCTCTTTATCATTTTCTTCAGAGTCTTGTGAAGAGATATCTCCTGAAAGTTTGTGGGAGGTTAGTGATCCTCCAGCTACGAAGTTATCTCTGATTCCTGGCATCATTAAGGAACAAAGACTGCTTTCCTAGTCAAAACTTGTTGGTTTTACTCAGTGTTGTCAAAGGCACGCTTAAAGAGCGGTTAAGCCCTAAAGCGAGGCTAAAAAAAAGTTGAGCGTTTCGCCTCGCTTTGTGGGCGCTTTAGTGTCGCATCAAAGCTCTAAGGCATATTTTTTCTTGCCAATGAGTGTAATCCTGAAAAAGCGACCTTAAACAATTGATATTTCACTTTATAGTGGATTTTTTTTCAATTTCTTTGTTTCATATATTTGTTATTCATGCTTATAATGATTAGTCTTGGACTACATGCATATTTTTACTTTTTCTCCCATTGCGCCTTTTTTCATTAAAGCCCACGTTTTATTTGCTCTTTGTGCTTAAAGCCTCAACGGAGCTTAGAGCTTTTTTGCGCTTTTCGCCTTTGATAACACTGCCTTTACTCATAAATTAGCTTGCCTAAACATCATAGCTCTCTCATGAAAGAAAGATCATGAATTGTGATTATCAGTTGCCTTTGGAAATTGAGAAGCATTAAGCATCAGTGCTTCTCAGCTGTGAATAAGCAAAATTTCTCTGGCAGGAAAGAAATGGAAAATCCTATTGACTCAAATATCACTAGATATCCTAATTAAAATAGAAAAGCCTGAGCCTATCTCAGAACTGCTAATTCCACATTCTACTCATTGTTTTTTCTTCCATACATAAAACTTTCAATACTTTCAATATTGAATCTACTGCAGCTGGTGTCTCTTGTGTGCATTTCTTTCTACATAAATTTGGACAAATTCATGTTCCTTCTGAAATTTATTAATTTTACATTTGTGAATCATTTTTGAAAGATACAGAATGAATTCTCACTTCTAAGTGCCTGATTTTTTATGCTCGTTTGCTAATATCAAGTGTCTGTTATTGTTAGTATACTGAGGCGAGGGTCTATCAGAAATGGCCTCTCTACCTTCACAAGGTAGGGGTAAGGTCTGCGTACACACTACCCTCCCCAGACCCCACTTGTGGGGTTACACTGGGTTTGTTGTTGTTATGATGTTAGTATCTAACTAATGTTAATTATCTGTTTCACAGGATCTTATACCTTCCATTTCATATCTTTCTTACAAGGAATTGGAATTGATTCGCAAGGCTTTGGATGTAAGTATATTCCCATATAATTTACATAATTGATCTTCTCCTCGGCTTTGATTTCCTTTCTCATCACTTTCTTTCTTTGCAAGATAAAACATCTGCTACAAATATTTGGCATGCCATAATCTCCAACTAAATCAGAATAGCTGAAAAACCTGTCTGATCTACTGATTATTATTACAGCTAGCTTTTGAGGCACATGATGGTCAAAAGCGTCGTAGTGGAGAGCCCTTTATTGTTCACCCAGTTGCAGTTGCACAGATCCTTGGACAGCTTGTAAGTTGTACGGGAACTATTGTACTTTCCTGGCTCAGAAGGCATAAACTGAGTTTGACTTTTTTCCTTTTTCTTTTTGAGGAATTGGATTGGGAGTCAATTGCTGCTGGGTTATTACATGATACTGTGGAAGATACAAATGTAGTTACTTTTGATAGAATAGAGAAGGAATTCGGTCCGACAGTTCGGCGTATTGTTGAAGGGGAGACTAAGGTAGTTCCTCAGAAGATATAGAATCTTCTTCTTCTTCTTCTCTCTCTATACATACATATATATATATAATATATATGTATTATATATATATATATTTTATTATAAAAGCATGAATACAATGTCGGTTTACAAAAAATAACCTTATAAGATTAAGCATAATAACTTATAATAAAAGGACATAACCGGAAATCTAGATATTAACCTTATAATCCTATTAGTTTTAGAACATAATACTACACATTATGAATCCTAGAAAAGCATGAAAAAGTAATACTTACCGTTAAAAGTTCATAAGCATTCTACAATTTAAACTTCAAAAGAGATGATGAAAACCAGAAGGACTTTTTCGTTGCTTGATATATAATCACTATTTACATATTTTTTTTAGAAATTGTGCCATACATATATGTAATATCCAGATTTTGTGTAAATATCTTACATTCGCCACCCCAAAAAATATGCACATGCATATATCATTGATTAATCTATTTATCTATATCTATCTATCTATATTATTATAAAAGCATGTATACAATGTCGGTTTACAAAAATAGGCTTATAATATTAAGCATAATAACTCATAATAAAAGGACATAATCGAAATTCTAGATATTAGCCGTATAATCCTATTAGTTTTAGGACATATACTATACGTTAGGAATCCTGCCTGATTACCTTTAGGAATCCTATTAACATAATTATTTTCAGGCATAGACATATAATACTACATGGTAGCATGTATACCTAATATCTTTAGGAATACATTATGTTCCTTTTAATATAATTACTTTCGGGGTAGAGACGTGTTTTTAGTCATATAATCCTATTACTTTTAGGATATACTTCTTAAAAATTTCCATTACTAATTTAATTTGAAAACTTATTATAATGTTCTTTTACTAATTTAATTTGAGAATGTATTATATTGTCCAAATCGATTTAGAAAAAGGAGAGCTTGTATTATTATAAAAGCACAAATATAATATTAATAGACCAAAATAGCCTTAAAGTATTAAATGAAGAACTCATAGGAAAAGGACATAACTACAATAACCTATTTTTTGGACGAATTTGAGAATGTATTATATTGTCCAAATCGATTTAGAAAAAGGAAAGCCTATATTATTATAAAGGCGCAAATACATTATTAATAGACCAAAATAGCCCTAAAATATTAAATGAAAGAACTCATAGGGAAAGAACATAATTGCAATAACCTATTTTTTGGACTACAATACCTTCTATGTTAATTTTTAATAGTTAAAATTTGAATATTAGAAAAAAATTTATCTATTAAATTCTTATTTAAAAATATGTAGGAAGGTTTAATAAAATCAATTTTTTATAATAATCCTCCATATTGGCAATACAATACCACTCCATAATGTCCAATACCAAGAAAAAATAAAAGTAATATTAATTGGGCTGCATAAAGAGTTGAAATTGAGGAAAATAATATCCCCACGATAATATATTTTTATATTATATTTGAACTGTTTTCCTACTCAAATAACCATCACAAATATATATCAAAGCAGAGCAATGGTGCTAAATTTATAAGAAAAGCAATATTGATAATATGGGATGAAACACTTATAACTAAGTGTCAAACGATCGAAACAATTGCCCGGAGTTCTAGATATATATTGGATGTTAATGAACCGTTTGGTGAAAATTTAATGGTTTGGGAGGTGATTTCTGTTAAGTGCTACCAGTAGTTCCAAAATCGGCAAAAGCAGAGATTGTAAAAGCTAGCACACCAAAGTTATACTTCTGGCCTCAGATAAAAAAGATTCAACTGACAAGAAATATAAAGTAAGAACATATCCGGTATTTAGTATCTTTTTGCTTCATGTCGGAAACTAAGAAGAGCATCAATAAAAGATGATTTGGTTCTTCTCGAATACTTGGTTATCAACCCCAATGCTAATAGTAGTGCATTTAATAAGCGAAATATTTCTATTATTAGATTAAAACACAATTTGCAAATCGCATGATAGATTTAAAAAGCTATCTTAGCTAGCAAAAATGAATATGTTGATCAACTAAATAAATGGTTGATTGCAAAATTTTATAGTAAAAATAAAATATTTTTCAGTTTTTGACTCAGTAGAGAATGATACCGATAAATTCTACCAAGAAGAATACTTAAATACTTTAATATCAAATGGCCTTCTACCTTACACATTTGTTGTCAAGTTTAATATTTCTTACATATGTTAGTGTCACCGTATATATAATAGACTAAGTTAAAATTGATCATCCATTGTATATAGGTTGTTTTTGAAAAAAATATGCTCGTATTGCCACTGAAAAACTTAGATAAGCCGAATAGCTTATGTAATAGCACACAAATGGTATACAGAAGTTGTGACAGTAATGTCATGCGTGCAAAAAATTATGATAGTAGTCAATGTGCTTCTAAGTATATTCTTATCCCTGAATTCAACTTTGGTCTTCCAAAACTAAGGAATATTCTTTTAGATTTGTGTCAAAAATAATTTTTAGTATGCTTATGTTTTTCAAATATAATAAATAAATCGCAAGGACAAACTTCCTAAATATTAGATTATATTTACCGCAATATATTTTCTTGCACAAACAACTATATGTTGCGCTTTCAAGAGGGATATCAAAATCGACAACAAGAGTTCTGGTTAAGATAGAGTAACCAATTAGGAGGAAACATTCACACACAAAAATATCGCCCGAAAAGAAGTGTTCGATAAGATACCATCACATTAAATACTTTTAAACTATACTTCATCCGATCCACTTTAAGGTTAATATGGTCAATTACATTGTTAATTAATGCTAAAAGATAAATTCCTTAATATGTGTGAAAACAACCAAAAAATCACGTAAAGTGGACCAGAGGAAGTACTAATACGTTATTATCTAACTAACATGACAAAATTGATCATTTGTGTGATGATGTCCCATCATTTAAATTCATCTATTATGCTAATGTAATAATATTTTTAGGTATTTAGACGATTATTATATTATTATATATGAAATTTTTCTCATTAATTAAATTTTATTGTTCCTTCATATAATTAAATGTTTAAACCATCACGTGTCATTATTAACGTGCAACGCACGTTCATAGATGCTTTTGTGTGTGTGTGTGTATATATATATATATCTCATTTATTTGTTTGCATAGGTAAACAACTAAAAAAAATTTGTTCCTTTTGACGTAAATGGGATTGATGTGTTAGGTATCCAAGCTCGGAAAGATCAAGTGCAAGGATGAAAGCCATGTGCAGGATGTCAAAGCTGATGACCTTAGACAGATGTTTCTTTCCATGACGGAGGAGGTAATGCCCCTGTTTACTTGTACGGATTTCGTTATTTTCGTAACAGTCCCTTATTTAAAATGCTTCTGTTTCAGGTCCGCGTTATAATTGTAAAATTGGCTGATAGATTACATAATATGCGCACTCTTTCTCATATGCCTCCACACAAGCAGGTATATGTGTGTCTTAATTTTTTTTATCCGTCTCTGTCTAATCTCTAACAATCTTGCTGCTCTCCTTCCTTTCAATCTCTAACAATCTTGCTGCTCTCCTTCCTTTCCAGTCTGGCATCGCAACAGAGACGCTGCAGGTTTTTGCTCCTTTGGCAAAACTTCTTGGAATATACCAAATCAAGGTGTCTTTAGCTTCTTTAAAACTCTTAAATGCTTTAATATGCCTAAGATATATTGTACCTAATTTGAATTTCCTTTTCTTCCTCTGTTCCTTCCAGTGGCTGGTTGTCTGGCCTTCAGAACTGTATAGTTAGTTGTTGATGTACATGGACGTCTCTCATTCTCTTAACCCTTTTCCTGAAATTGCTTGATGATAATAGTACTCGTACTCATTATCAGTGATATGTGATCATATTAATATAGGCATATCGAGTTTGGAAGTTCTTCTGCAAAGAGACCTATGATGCAGCTGATTTAGTGATTTTCATTTTAATCCTCTCTTGATCTATTTTGTCCTCTAGTAGCCTTCTTTATCCTAGATGGACCTGTCTTTTTCTTTTGTCTAGTGAGAGAATTGGGGCTGGGTGGGGCATTTTCTCTGGAAGCTACCTAAGAGGCTTTGAAATGTTGTGGTTTACTGCCACTTGTTTCATAATGTACAGTTTCTTTTCCTAAAAATTATGGTTTTATATCTGCTTAGTTTAATGAATATTTGACTTATCATCATGCAGTCAGAACTTGAAAACTTAGCATTTATGTATACAAATGCTCAAGACTATGCCAGGGTGCAGCGAAGAATTGCAGAACTTTATAAAGAACATGAAAAAGAACTCAAAGAGGTATCTATACCTCACCCTTTTAAAACCTAATTACTTATAATGCTCAGAAGACCTCTGTCATCCAACCACCCTGCTGTGACATGCAACTGTTACTTATTAGCAGAGAACATTATCTGTTTCACGGTGATGTTTATTGAAAGTCGTACATAGTTATCAGTTCACCTTTTTCTAAATGCGTCTTTTCTTCCCTTAGGCAAAAAGAATATTGATGAAGAAAATAGAGGAAGAACAATTCTTAGACCTCGTGACGGTGAAGACTGAAATTCATTCAATATGCAAGGAACCTTACAGGTGCGCATGTGCCAATATCCTGGTCCTAAGTTCGTATTTATTTTGTTGTTTATTGCCTATCCTGGCATTCATACAGTTTTTTTCCTTTCAAGATTCTCTTTATTTGGTAGTAATTTTTTTTAGTGGCGGGTTATCAGAGACTCAAAGGAAATACAAATTCCATTTTAGCTTTATGCCTACCTAATTAATTGCTCTACTATCTGCCTAATCAAAAACGTTGCTCTACCATCTGGTTTGCTTAATTAGCTGATAAATTGCTGATTAATGACGCATAACCATTTTACCAGCACGTTGCTCTTTCTGCCCCGAAGTGTGGAACCTCTTCTTATTGTCGTTCCGCCGTTGCTTGTACATTGTTTGGGATCTAGGAAATATTCAGTTTGGACTCACCAGTATTTTTCTCCAATTTCTTTCCATACCTGGGGGAAAAAGTATGTTAATTTTCTGCTCTACTTTCAGGCCGTAGTGATCTTGTTTAATTTGTTGTATTGTTTTCGTGTTTGGAGTTTCTATCATACTCCCAAATGTCCACATAGTATGAGAAGGTTGAATTGCTAGATCTATTCCTGCTTGTTCCAAATATAGGCATGGCCTTTGAGTATTGGTTTATATTTTCCAAAAGCAAAGCTATATGGAAGTTCTCGGTTCTTCTGATCTTTAAATTTTATTTTTTAATTTTTAATTCGCACTTGAAATGTGCCCTTTTGGTAACCTATACATACATATTTTATGGTTGCGATGGTGAATGTTTCGTGAGCCAGCTTTTGTGATTCTTATCTGCAGCATCTACAAAGCAGTACTGAAATCTAAGAACTCGATAAATGAAGTGAACCAAATTGCGCAGGTCCTCTTTTGTTGTAAGCTTGATTGATTTGATAGAAGATGCTGTGTTGTGTGTAAGGTTGTATATTAACTTTATATTCTTGGATTGACAGCTTCGAATTATTATAAAACCAAAGCCTTGTGTTGGAGTTAGGCCCCTTTGCAGTGCACAGCAGGTAACATGTTATAAAGATGCAGATACGGCTTCCTTTTGAAGTTGAATACTTTGTTGGGTTTTACCACAATTTTAGTGGTTTAAACATATATTGTTCAAGTTCAAGGGGGTTATAATTTGGAAACCTTTGACCAGAACATCGGGAAGAGAACAAGTGGGCACACTACTTGTGTATTCCCAACGTTAAGATAAAAGTGGGTAATGGTGGTGTCTAATTTTGTTACTGGAATACTGAGCGTTCAATAGATGTTTTGTGGCATTAATTTTTGCTTTAAAATAAGATCAGTTAGTACTGTCTTATACATCATATAGATTGGTCATTAATGTCTTATACATCATATGCTTTGTGATCAGCTCATTCAACGGCGACGTCAATGAGGAATGTTTAACCTACCTTATAAAAAAAAGATTGGTGCCCAAGTTTCTATATTACTTTGGACATTAAGCAGAAAGATTGCTGCACGATGCATCAAATTCATATTTGAATTAATACCAAAACTTGCACCTCTTTCTGTGTAATGTATAGAGATGCCCCTAACATATTTTTCCTCTATAGATATGCTATCATGTGCTTGGACTTGTACATGGAATTTGGACGCCTATCCCGCGGGCTGTAAGTATTGCATAATATATCTGCATCCCTTATCCTTGTGAATAATATATCTGCATCCCTTATCCTTGTGATATGCTAATGGACTTTGATCGCTCTATTTGTATCGTTTTGCAACAGATGAAAGACTACGTCGCCACTCCAAAGCCTAATGGCTATCAAAGTCTTCATACAACAGTTATCCCATTTCTTTATGAGAGCATGTTTCGTTTGGAAGTTCAGGTACATTCATGGCACCTCCCAGAACTTATGAACAACGAAGATATCAGTTACTCCTTCTATACCAATACTAGTTTCTCGACACGTGTGTTGCACGTGTAAGCCATGTGATATATTACATGATTTATGTAAAATAATATTAATCTTTTTAAATAAAGTTATGAGTAAGTAATTTTACATGAAAGAATACGATACAAGTTTTTGTGAATGACTAATGTAGGTCATTAGTCATTTGTCAAAGTAAAGATGATCAGATAACAACCTAGAAAGATAAACAATAAAAACTTAATTTGATACATTTGATATTTTTATTTATTTCACTTTTAGTTTGTACAAATATATAATAAAGCTTATATTGCAGATAAAATAACATTGACCCAAAAAAAAGTATAGCTCCTTTTTTAACTTTATGTTAAAATGTATCATCCATTTTAGGAGAAAAGTTGCAAAGAAAAATATGACATGCATATTATCAATTCTTACAATTAAAAAATATGCAGTTATTTAAGCAAATAATAAGATCATTCCCCCTGTAGCAATAAAGCTACAATGGTAACTATTATAAATACGTGCACTAACTTTGGAATGAAAAAAGAGTAACTAATTTTAAAATTGCATGAGATTCGCAAGATGACTTCTAATGCATTAGTATTATCACAAGTAAATTTTTTATATGCGAAAAATATACATTACCAATTTCGAAAATATATTGTTTGTTGAATTATTTGATTGATTAGCATAGTTATATGTAAAGTCATATATATGAAATTAAAATACAAAAGAAAACTAAGTTCTTAATGAAGACATACTATTAAGTTAAAAGTACACCTCTCAGAATAAAAATATGCATCATGCATAATAACTGTTACGTGATAACTGTTACGTGACGACTTCCTGAGATTCCTTCGAGGGGCGATGTAAGGCTAAACAACTGATGTCAGTGCAGTTACTGTCCGCCAATTGAGGTTCCCTCCGTATGCTAGACTAGATTGTCAGTGCCGTACGGGAAAATCAATGTCAAGAGGAATTGAGAGAACATAAATGAGACACAGTGGAGCAGCATCCAAAAGCTTCACCCAATTCTTCTGCGATCCGGTTACAAAGTGGCGGAGATATTCCTCCAACATACCATTGAACCGCTCCGTCTGGCCATCAGATTGTGGATGAAAACTTGAGCTGTGACTCAATTTTGACCCAACGCACTTAAAGAGTTGGGTCCAAAAGTTGCTAGTGAAGCGTGAGTTGCGATCACTGACAATGTCTTTGGGCAGGCCCCAGTATTTGACGACATGAGAGAAGAAAAGTCGAGCTGTATCTTCTGCTGATATATTGTGGGGCTGCTGATCGCAGCCAACTCCGCACCACTAAAAAGTAGCGAGAGAGGGTCGCAATAGCTTTTACCCGATTTGTGGGTCCGGATCGATTTCCACAGAGAGCTAGGATTGGAGTTGAGTGTCAATCTAGCTTAGGATTGCGTGTTTGCTCTTAATTGATCTTCCATTCATTTTTGGTGTTTTCCATATAAAAACTACTAATATCCAACTACAAATTAAGATTGAAACTAGATTACACTAAGAGATAATTGCTAAGAGTTGTATCTAATGGATTAAGGGGCACTAGGGTAGTGACTTTCACCTAGGTGGCTAATTGACGGGTAATTGTTTCTAAGGCTTATTGACATGATTGGGGAAATATGTATAACCGTTGCACAATTTTACCCACTCTCACACCTCTCGGTAGAGAAAGTGATTTTGCCCAATTGACTCTCTCGAGACAAAATGGGTAGGCAAATTAGCTCGAGCAACTAGGGTTCAAGTCGGGTAATTACTCTCTTGAGATTTAACCCTTTAATTGGGACTATCAATTCTCTTGAGTCCATCCCAATTCCTTGTTGGGTCAATTTTGGAGATTTAGGCTCTCTCTCTCAAGAAGAGCCAAGTCAACTTAGCACAAACTAGTGTTTGCAACCACCAATTTATAAATTAAACCGTAAAATTGACCCAAATACAAACACCCATAGTCAATCTAACCTTAAATCACAACACCCATCAATTACCCACACTAGGGTTGAGCCACAACCCTAATGGGTTTAGCTACTCATGCTTGAACAAGAAAATAGAGAAATAGATGAAAAAGAAGGCATATTAATTAAACACTAAAGTAAAATACAGGAATCTATCGTTAAAACTAAGCTAAGATGCCAAAAATGGCTACAAATGATGTTCTCACGAGCGCAACTGCTAAAATAAAATAATTGATACCCTAAAAATGGAAAAAGGTTCTATTTATACTAAGCTAGAAAAACTGGACCAAAATGCTCCTGTGGGGTCAGTGCGGGCCGCATAAAATGGACTGCGGCCGCACTAGGCTCTAGGACTTGCGATCTTGGCTCTCTGAACTTAGGCTCCGCGGACCGCGTAGAATGGACCACGGCCGCGGAGGTCTCTAATGCGGTCCGCACAAATATGACCGCGGACTGCGCAGCTTGAACCATGGCAATTTTCACCTCTGAACTTCTCTTCCGCGGACCGCACATAATGGTAGTGCGGCGCAGAGCCTTCACCGCGGACTACACAATGTGTACTGCGGCCGCATTGCTTGAAGCCTTATTTCTGACTCTCTGAATCTCTCTAGTGCGGACCACACAAAGAGTAGTGCGGCCGACACTAGACCTGTTTTCCTGAGTTTTGCCTTGTCTTAGGTACTTGAGCAGGTTTCACTCCTTTTGAGCCGATGTTTGACATTTCATCACTTTGTCGATCAAACCTGCGATCAAGCACAACTTATGAGCCTTTTGGGACTATTTTGTAACAACTTATAACCAAAGCGTAAGCAAGAAGGAGCCTGAAACACGTCAAAATCCCTAGTATCAACTCCCCCAAACTTAAGCTTTTGCTTGTTCTCAAGCAAACAAAATAAGACCCACCCCTTAAGGGAAAATCCAAGAATTCTCAGCTATCCTAATGTAACCTCAACAAGCATCAATTGGGACTAACAATTGCCCTCAATACAAATGGATCATTAATAACATTTAACCTTTGAAAAATCATGGATCAAGTGTGACACAAGAGCATCAAAAGTTGACTCATTACATCAAAGAATTCTCTTAGTTACTTTGGTCATTGTGGAACCCAAACTCACACATCCTCAACTCTTGTTAAGCAAACCTCACCTTTTAGAGTATTGACACACAAATCGAGGTTAATGGGAGTTCACTCATCTCTCTCAAGAAAAGGTCACAAGTCCGGCTCTAGGTACCATATGCTTGCCCCTTGTGTAAGTATCCACTAATGAAAGCTTCATTCAACTCAAGATCATATAGGGCTTTTGTGGAGTCATTGTGAAGGCTTTTGGTTCAGGGTAGGAAATGTTTTGGTCTAAGTGGGTTCCATCTTCTCTTAAATGCTTCTTTTGATTCATTTGGCACACATTCTCTCGACTCTTTGAGTTATCACACTTTTTTCTAAGGGGTTAGAGAGACACATTGTCACTCTTTCTTATGCAATTCAAACCATTTCTTCTTTTTCAACTTTCCATATCTTGCTTTCTTTTGCTTTTCTTGAATCCCTTTTTATTCTTTCTCACATTGAGCATTCTTTTTTGTCTTTTGCTTTTCTTTCTTTTTCATTGCCTTTTCTTTTCTTCATTTTTGTGCCTTATACCACTTTGTTGTCATCCTCGTCTCTCCCCCCAAACTTATACTTTTGCCATGTGCTCAAGGAAAGATCGGGTGCCAAGAGAGAGTATATCTTAGAACGGGTATAGGCTTGTAATATAGTTCTTGAAAGAAGAAGGTCTAAGGCTCAAAAGGGTTAATTAAAGATCATATTATTGGTAGGCTATGGAATTGTTCAAACTATCATTTGGATCAAGGAGAGCCTATAATCACTTCTCAAGTCAAATTTCACTCAAGATTTCGCCTCAACAAACATTCAGGGCAAGTTCTAGAACAATGGCTCAGGACTTGGACTCGCAATTCGATTTCTCACCACACAAGCTAAAGGATTGCTAAAGACATAGAGTCAGGGGCCCACAACGACCTTAGATACGATTTGAGCACACAATGGTCCCGAAAAACCACTTGATGATTATCGGCCAACGCAAGAGTCTCAAGGCCACAACTTTCACCATCCTAAACACAACATTTTGTCTTTGACCATGGGATCAAAGGCAAATGTGCTAGGCCCAAGTGAAGCTTTGCTTGAGGTACCCTTAACTATAAACTACCAAAAACAAAAACGGACTCAAACCCTTAAGAAGGTTGTCACGCCATCTATCATTGGGAAGAGCCACCCAGTTCACACAATACTCCACCTTTGGAAAGAACCGTGGCATTAAGAAAACCAAAGGCTTATTAAAGCGTCCAAAACAAAACAAAAAGCTACGAGCTTATATAAGAAGCTAAAAATGAATTTTTTTTTGCAAAAATAGAAAATAGAATGAATATGTACAATAGGGGAATGAATATACAACGGGTGATGAATATATACAATAATGTAACTTTATATACAGACCAGAGAAAGATAAAAAGTGCTATAAAAATAACTAAATGTAAAATTATATACAGACCAAATGAAAATCAAAGAAAACATAAACTAAATCAGTATATATACAATCATCCAAGGATAAAATGTTGGGCGCACCCCCTCAAATAAAAGCTGGCATTGTCCCCAATGCCAACTAAAGCAAATAAGCACCAAAAAGTATAAGGAAAGGATATGTAGACTCCCTCCTAAGCCTCGTCCGTCTGCATAGGTTCATGAGTGGTCCCTGGGTCCTCTGTGTGCTCGGGAAACCTCAGACTGGTTCCCAATATCCTGCTGCTCAGCTGCTGGGACCTGAGACTGGACCTGGACCGGCTGTGGGTCTGGTACATCCTGTGGCTGACTGGAGGAAGCCTCCGGTAGGTCCGCCAACTGGATGATGGCATCATCTGCTCTAGGGATCTTCCTCCTCTTCTTTGGAGGCCTCTGTGGCTGCTACTGGAACCGCAGTTGGAGCTCGGTCCTCAAATAATAAGTCTAAAGGCAGCTGGTTTGCCTTCAGTCTATCCACATCCGCCCTCAACTCCTTCACGGACTCCCTGGAGGCCCGTGTCTTGCGCAGCTTCTTGTGCTCCTTGGTAAGCTCCTTTAGAGCCTTACCATGTGAATCCACTGCCTTTGCCAAATCAGCCTGGGTACTAAGGATCTTCTGCTGGTTGTCAAATATCTTCTTCAAGGCATCCTCTATAGACTGTGGGACCTGTGGTGGCTGAGGAGTCGACTGAGCTTCAGTGGTGGAGGTCAAGGTAGACAACTTGAATGAAGCAGTATACATCCAGTTGTTCGGGCTCTGAAGCGTTTGGCTCTACCGATGGGCGGTGATAGGATGGGCCCGGGAGGATGGAATCTCCGGGCCAGCTGAGGTAGAAGGACCAGGAGGCAAGTCAGTAGTAGTGGAAGGTCCGGGAGGCATGCCAGCAACTGTAGAGGCAGGCTCAGTAGAGGCCTCTACCACAACTGGCTCTTCAGACTGGCCAGTTGGGGCAGAAGCAGGGGCCTTGTAGTTCTTGTCCTTCGGGTTGTCTGGCCCCTTCAAACTATACCATGAGAACGGGGTTATCGGTTTGGCCTTGACATCATAGAACTTTTTTTCCACCTCCAAGTCCCGGAAATACATAGAAAGGGTGTTGGGGAAAGGGTAGTTCCAGTCATGCTCTGCACCCACTAAGGAGATCATGCGGGTCATCACATTCCCCACATTTATGGGGTATCCCGCCATAATTGACGCAACCAACACAGTCCAGTGGATAGGAATAGTCTGGTCATGTGTAGTAGGGTCCAACCTGCTGCAAACAAAGGTCTCCCAACTCCTAGCTTCAAAGTTCAGGGTCCTCATCAGTATTTTTACCCCCACAGTCAACCACTCAGGAACAGTACCTGGGATTGCCAGGTACTGAGCTAACCATGGACGGACACCCTCGCCCATCTCCAACTTTGCTAGATATAGAGTCTTGTCCTCTTCATTGAAGCCCAAATAATCATTTAGAGACTGCGCGTCGAACAACACCTTTTTGTCTCGAACCTTGGTCACTTTGGAACCCTTGACGATGTGGGCTACATTACAATAAAATTCCTTGACCATGTGTTCATTGGCATCTATACACTTCTCCATAAATATTTCCCATCCCACTCTAGTTCTAAATTGCCTCTGCACGTCAGGGTTGTGGGGTAGTAAGTCTTTGTCAATAAAACTCTGCTCCGGCATCAAATGTCTCACCGGCCACCACTCCCTAAACTTATGGTATGCCACTTGGCTCACAAATCTGTCCTCCCAAACATCGGGCTTCCTAGTTCGGGCAATGCCTCCCACCTTCAGCTCCTTGTACCTCCTCCTCATTTCCGCCTCTCCCCAGATAATGAAGCTGTGGGGGAGGTGGAGTCGTCCCCACTACCGGCTGCTGAGCCCTCACATGACTCAGAAACGACATTGGTTGGCCTTTAGATAGTGGGTGATGGTGGAGGAGTGTCTCTCAGCCTATCTCGCTCCCGCCAGTCTTCCATGTACTCTGGCACGGAGTCTCAAGAGACTTTCCTTGATGGTTGGTACTCACTCCCCGAGGAATGGGAAGCAGCTCTATCTGCAGCTTTAATGAGCTTCCTGGTCTTTTTTATGTTTTCCCGAGCTTGGGGAGTGAGTTTTATCATCTTTTTGCCCTTGCCTCCCCGGGAGGATTCACCTCTCCCGGGTTGTTTTGATCCTTTTCCCCCTCGTTGTTTAACCATTGTCTGTAAGCACGAACATCTAACTTTGTTAGTATCAATAGAAGCAGTGAAACATATGTGCATAATGAATTGCATAACAGAAGCAGATAGTTGCAGAAAAAGGCCAGTGCGGACCGCACAAAAAGGAGTGCGGCCGCACAGGAGCCACCGCGGAACGCACAAGAATGACCGCGGTCCGCATAGGTCTAAGTTCCTCAAAAACAGCTCTCTGAATCTCACCACCACGGACCGCACAAAGTAGTACCGCGACAGCGGTGGGCCAGTGCGGTCTGCACAAAATGCAGTGCGGCCGCACTGGGCTTAAGGTCAACTTTCAGAAAATCATCACCGCGGACCGCACAAACATGATCGTGGTCCGCGGAGGGTGCCCAGATATGGCACTGAGTTAGGGTTCTTGGGTTTTGTATTTTAGTTCAATTTTTCACCTAGATATTGTCCCTACTCAATTACCCAGTTCAATATGCTCACCAAGCACACAAAAATTACCAGATAAACTAAACTAACCTAAAGATTGAAGAATTACGGAGGAGTAGACTACAAAGCTAACAGAAAATAAAATAAAATGAAATTAAACAATTAAACTAAAAAGAAGTGGGTGAATTGTTACAAGATATTGAGAAGAAGTGAATTAACACAATGCAAACAATCTATTACGATGAAGGGAGAAGATGAACAGTAGTTTTAGGGTCTCTGAGAGTTAATTTTTTCGAAAAAGGTAACAGGAGACCCTTGAGGTCTATTTATAACGAAGCCTGTGGGACCCATTCTTACCTACCAGCGCGGCCGCACAAAACGGACCGCGGTCCGCGCTGGGTTTGTTTAGAAGAAATTTGAGAAGGCAACCTCTGCGGTCCGCACAAAACAGACCGCGGTCCGCACAAAATGCCATGCTGCCGCGGTGGCAAACTTCAGAGAGTCCTCACGTTGGCTCACACTAGTGCAGACCGCACAAAGTGTAGTGTGGCTGCACTGGAAACTTCAGAGACTGAACAATTTTGCAATTATGTCTTGCACTGCATCAACTCAATCCCTGCAACATCTCACAACCAGTTAGCCCAAAAATCAATCCTATACTACCAAGAAAATCAAAGAAACCAAAAAGAAAAACACATGAGTTGCCTCCCAAGAAGCGCCTGATTTAATGTCGCAGCATGACGCACGTTAACATCACATCATTTGAAATAAACAACAGCCACCACATGGCTATCATCAAACTTCTCAAGGTAATGCTTGACACGGTGCTCATTCACTCTAAAGACTTCACCACTTTTGTTCTTCAAATTTAGAGCACCAAATGGGGTCACACGCACAACTTCAAATAGTCCACTCCACTTTGATTTCAGCTTTTCCGGAAACAACCTTAGACGAGAATTGAACAAGAGGACCAAATCACTAACTTTGAACTCCTTTCCACAGCATATTTGTTATGAAGGTACTTCATCTTGTCCTTATACAAGGACGAACTGGAGTATGTATGGAACCGAAATTCATCAAGTTCATTGAGTTGTTCAACACGAAGTTGAGTTGTTCAACACGAAGATTGGCCGCAACATCCCACTCAAGATTAAGCTTCCTTAAGGCCCACATGGCTTTATGCTCCAACTCCACTGGTAGATGACATGCTTTCCCAAACACCAATCGATGTGGTGACATACCAATTGGGGTCTTGTAAGCGGTCTGGTAAGCCCATAAAGCATCATCTAACTTTTTAGACCAATCGGTCCTATTGGCATTGACAGTTTTGGACAAAATGCTCTTGATTTCCCTGTTTGACACTTCAACCTGGCCACTTGCTTGAGGATGATAAGGTGTAGAGACTTTGTGGTTGACACCATACTTGGAAAGCAAGGCATCAAAAGCTCTATTACAAAAATGCGATCCTCCATCACTAATGATTGCCCAAGGTGTACCAAACCTTGTGAAAATGCTCTTCTTTAGAAATGCCACCACACTCCTAGCTTCGTTGTTGGGAAAGGCCACGGCCTCAACCCATTTTGACACATAATCAACCGCTACAAGAATATAAGTGTTCCCACATAAGCTAACAAAGGGCCTATAAAATCGATACGCCAAACATCAAAGATATCAACTTCAAGAATTGTGTTTAGAGGCATCTCATCTTTCTTGGAAATCCCGCATGCTCGTTGACATTGATCACATCTCTTTACTAAATCACTTGCATCTTTGAACAAGGTTGGCCAATTAAAACCACAACTCAAAACCCTCAGGGGTTGGCCTGGNAACTCAAAACTTTCGAAGCCGTTCTCACCCCTCCATGATGGCCACCATAGGGGGATGAATGACAAGCCTCCAAAATGCTCAATTGCTCTCCCTTCGGGACACACCTTCGAATCACACCATCCGTGCAAATCTTAAACAAGTATGGCTCATCCCAATAGAAATCCAAACTATCCCGCTTGAGCTTTTTCCTTTGGTTAGAAGAGAGCTCACATGGGATTATTCCGGTCACGAGGTAATTAGCAACATCGGCAAACCATGGCATATCATTTATTGACACCGCAAGGAGTTGTTCGTTGGGAAATGAGTCATTGATTTCTAGGCCATCACAAGGCCACCCCTCCTCCTCCAAACGGGATAAGTGGTCTGCCACTTGATTCTCACTACCTTTTCCGGTCCACAATTTCTATATCAAATTCTTGGAGTAGTAGCACCTATCTCATCAACCTTGCCTTGGAATCTTTCTTGGTCATCAAATACCTAAGGGCGGCATGGTCGGTGTGCACTATTACTTTGGCCCCCATAAGATATGGCCTAAACTTTTCCATGGCGAGCGCAATAGCCAATAGTTCCTTCTCCGTCACCGTGTAGTTCCTTTGAGCTTCATTCATAGTCTTGCTTGCATAGTACACGGGATGGAACATTTTGTTCACTCGTTGGCCCAAAACAGCCCCAACCGCAACGTCACTTGCGTCGCACATGAGCTCGAAGGGTAAGCTCCAACATGGTGAGGTAATGATCGGGATAATGGTCAACTTATGCTTGAGAAGTTCGAAGGCCTCCATGTATTTCTCATCAAACACAAACTTAGCATCTTTCTCTAGCAACTTGCAAAGGGGATTCACAACCTTTGAAAAATCCTTGATAAACCGCCGGTAGAACTCCGCATGTCCAAGAAAACTCCTCACCCCTTTGACAGAATTGGGGGGAGGGAGCCTTGAAATTACCTCAATCTTGGCTTTGTCTACTTCAATCCCATGCTTAGAAATTTTGTGACCCTAACACTATGCCCTCTTCAACCATGAAGTGGCATTTTTCCCAATTAAGAACGAGATTCGTTTCTTCACATCGGGCCAAGACTCTATCCAAATTTCCCAAACACTCTTCAGATGATTCATCAACCACGCTAAAATCATCCATAAAGACCTCCAATATGTCTTCCACTATGTCGGTGAAAATATCCATCATGCATCGTTGGAAGGTAGCCGGAGCATTGCACAACCAGAACGGCATACGAGAGAAAGCAAATGTACCATATGTGGTCTTCTCTTGGTCCTCCGGGGCAATTAAAATTTGATTATACCCCAAGTAGCCATCAAAAAAGCAATAAAAAGCACGCCCCGCAAGGCGATCAAGCATTTGGTCGAGGAACGGCAACGGGAAATGATCCTTCCGGGTCACCTTATTTAGCTTCCGGTAGTCCATGCAAACTCTCCACCCGGTAATGGTTCGAGTGGGAATAAGTTCATTGTTGTCATTTGTCACCACAGTCATCCCACCATTCTTCGGCACACATTGTACCGGAGAAGTCCATGAGCTATCGGAGATTGGATACACCACACCCGCATCTAGCCATTTGATCACTTCTTTCTTCACCACCTCTTGCGTTGCCTCATTGAGCTTCCTTTGATGTTCTAAGGAAGGCCTCGCATCATCCTCCAAAATGATTTTGTGCATGCAGAATGCGGGGGGCTTATTCCCCGAATGTTGGCCAATGTCCACCCAATTGCTTTCTTCCTCCTTTTGAGAACCGCCAAAGTAGCGTCTACGTGCAAGTTAGTGAGGCAAGAAAAAAGAATAACTGGTAAAGTAGAATTTGAGCCCAAGAACTCATACTTGAGGTGTGGAGGAAGTGGCTTCAACTCCAACACCAGTGGCTCCTCAATACATGGCTTTGTTGGAGGCGTCTTTCTATTTTCAAGGTCCAAGGATAGCCTTCTCGGCTCATAAGAATAGGAGCCCATTCCATGCAAGGCATTTTCGCACTCCACTCGGCTGGCATCCTCATTGACATCAAGCTTTAGAAGCACGGCCTCAAGGGGATCCTCCACGTTAATCATAGAACTTGTGTCATCCACTATCACAGCTGTGACAATGTCCACAAATGAGCACACCTCGGTGCTATTGGGTTGCTTCATGGATTTGCAAACATGGAAGATGGCCTTCTCATCGCCCACTCGGATACTGAGTTCACCCGCTTCAACATCAACCAATGCCTTCCCCGTTGCAAGAAAAGGTCTTCCTAGAATAATTGGGACTTCAAAGTCCACTTCACAATCCAAAAAATGACAAAGTCGGCGGGCAACATAAACTTGTCCACTCGGACAAGCACATCATCAATTATGCCCAAAGGTCGCTTCATTGATTGATCAACCATTTGAAGTCTCATTGAGGTTGGCCTAGGTTGCCCAATTCCCAAAGCCTTGAAGACCGAACAAGGCATCAAATTTATGCTAGCCCCCAAATCACAAAAGGCCTTGGCAAAATCCGCACTTCCAATAGTGCAAGGGATAGTAAAAGCTCCGGGGTCTTCAAGTTTTGGGGCCATAGAATGCACGATAGCACTAACTTGATGAGTTATTTTTATTGTTTCACAATCCATCGACCGCTTCTTTGTCACCAATTCTTTCATGAACTTTGCATAACCCGACTTTTGTTCAAGGGCTTCCACCAACGGCACATTTATGGACAAGCTCTTCATCATATCAATGAACTTTTTGAATTGATTATCATTTCTTTGCTTTGCCAGCCTTTTAGGATAAGGTGGAGGTGGCCTAGGCAAAGGTGCCTTGGCTTTGGGCACCACCGGCTCAGGCATGTCAATCACGTGTTCCGTAGACGGTTTCACAGCATCTTGAGTTTCCACCTCGGCCTCATCAATATCTATCCTCACTTCATTGTTCACATTGTTCTCGACCACATCTTCGACTATCAAAGGACTTACATCGTCTTGGAACCCAACATCATCATCCACAACTTGCTTTTCTTTCGAGGCATTCACATCACCGCCTCTCCCGCTTCTTGTTGTAACCGCCATCACATGATTGTTCCCACCCTTTGGGTTCACTACAGTATCACTTGGTAGAGCACCGTTAGGGCGAGTATTCAACGATTCAGAGATTTGACCTAATTGCACCTCCAAATTCCGGATAGAGGTATTGTGGGAAGTCAATTGAGCATCGAAATCTTGGTTCTTCTTCATCATTTGTTCGAACATCATTTCTATTCTTCCCATATCATTGCCCGAAGAACTAGATACTTGAGATTGAAACGGAGGCGGATTGTTAGGTTGTTGGTATATTGGGGGCCTTTGAAAGCCTTGCCCCCGGTTGCCTTGGTTTCCATTGTTGTTCCACCCGCCTTGACCATTGTTGTTCCAATTGTTGTTATTACCATTCTAATTCCCTTGGTTGCTTTGATTGTTGTTCCCCCAATTACGACCTTGGTTGTTGTTGTTCCAATTACCACCTTGGTTGTTATTATTGTTCCAATTACTACCATCTTGTTGTTGATTGCCCCAATTTCCTTGGGGTCGCCATTGTTGGTTTGAAGAGTTGCCTCTATTGCCTTGATAGTTGTTGACATATTGTACCTCTTTACTTTGCTCATCATAACACTCATTTGAAAAACCACCACCATCATTGTTGTCATATTGTTCACAATTCCCTTGAGATTGTTGCCCTCTTTGCCTCCTTTTAAGCATATTCACACCCTCCATGGCATTCACTTGGCGAGGGTTTTGGACTTGTTGCAACTGTGCCTTAGCCAATTGATTCATAGTAGTCGTCAACTCCGCTATAGCTTGCCCATGGTCGTGTAACTCCTTGTGCAAATGAATAACCGTAGGGTCGCCTTGAGGAACATTGGCCCTACTTTGCTATGCCGAAGAGGTGTTGGCCATCTCATCCAACATCTCGCATGCCTCAATGTAAGGAAGCTTCATAAAGTTGCTCCCGGCCAATTGGTTCACAATGCATTGATTCGTGGTGTTGATGCCCCGATAGAAGGTTTGTTGAATCATCGCCTCAGTCATATCGTTGTTTAGGCATTCTTTCACCATTGTTCTAAACCGCTCCCAGATTTCATGCAAAGGTTCCGTGGGTTCTTGCTTGAAAGCCAAAATCTCATCTCGAAGTGCCGCCATATGCCCGGATGAGAAGAACTTAGCAATAAATTTATCCGCCAACTCATCCCAAGTTGTGATGGAATGATTGGGGAGTCTCTCTAGACAATCCAATGGTGAATGGGAAAAGTCTCAACCTAAGAGCATCTTTGGACACATTCGTTTGTTTGCTCCCCCAACATGTATCTACCAACCTTTTTAGATGCTTGTAGGCATTTTGATCGGAGGCGCCCGTGAAATACCAACGTTGCTCGAGCAAGGTCAACATCACATTGGTTATTTGAAAATTCCCCGCCTGGATTCGGGGAGGGACAATAGCACTTGCATACCCTTGATTTGGTAATACTCTGGGAGCCACTCTTGGATGTGGCGGAGGAGGATCTGGAATATTATCATTAGCATTGGCTTGGCGGCCTCGTCGTGGTCCGGTAGGTACAAGAGGCATCTCATCCTCTCCAATTTCATCTACCTCCTCCCCCGCTATCACGTTTCCAAGAGGATCATTAGCATTCAAAGCCATTTGGTACCTGTAGTATTCACACAAACAAATTAGTAACAAAGAAGTAAAGAAGAACAACACCCAAAACAAACTAAATTGATAGTCAAAACAAATTAGTAACAAAGAAGTAAAGAAGAACAACACCCAAAACAAACTAAATTGATAGTCAAAACCGTTAACTCCCCGGCAACGGCACCACAAAGTGATCGCAACCAACTCCGCACCACTAAAAAGTAGCGAGAGAGGGTCGCAATAGCTTGTATCCGATTTGTGGGTCGGGATCGATTTCCACATAGAGCTAGGATTGGAGTTGAGTGTCAATTTAGCTTAGGATTTCGTGTCTGCTCTTAATTGATCTTCCATTCATTTTTGGTGTTGTTTTATATAAAAACTACTAATATCCAACTACAAATTAAGATTGAAACTAGATTACACTAAGAGATAATTGCTAAGAGTTGTATCTAATGTATTAAGGGGCACTAGGGTAGTGACTTTCACCTAGGTGGCTAATTGACGAGTAATTGCTTCTAAGGCTTGATTGACATGATTGGGGAAATACGTATAACCGTTGCAAAATTTTATCCACTCGCACACCTCTCGGTAGAGGGAGTGATTTTGCCCAATTGACTCTTTCGAGACCAAATGGGTAGGCAAATTAGATCGAGCAACTAGGCTTTAAGTCGGGTAATTACTCTCTTGAGATTTAACCCTTTAATTGGGACTATCAATTCTCTGGAGTCCATTCCAATTCCTTGTTGGGTCAATTTTGGAGACTTAGGCTCTCTCTCTCAAGAAGAGCCAAGTCAATTTAGCACAAACCGGTGTTTGCAACCACCAATTCATAAAATAAACCATAAAATTGACCCAAATACAAACACCCATAGTCAATCTGACCTTAAATCACAACACCCATCAATTACCCACATTAGGATTGAGCCACAACCCTAACTAATGGGTTTAGCTACTCATGCTTGAACAAGAAAATAGAAAAATAGATGAAAAAGAAGGCATATTAATTAAACACTAAAGTAAAATACAAGAATCTATCGTTAAAACTAAGCTAAGATGCCAAAAATGGCTACAAATGATGTTCTCGCGAGTGCAGCTGCTAAAATAAAATAATTGGTACCCTAAAAATGGAAAAAGGTTCTATTTATACTAAGCTGGAAAAACTGAACAAAAATGTCCCTGCGGGGTCAGTGCGGGCCGCACAAAATGGAATGCAGCCGCACTAGGCTCTGGGACTTGCAATCTTAGCGCTCTGAACTCAGGCTCCGCGGACCGCGTAGAATGGACTGCGGCCGCGGAGGTCTCTAATGCGGTCCGCACAAATATGATCGCAGACCGCGCAGCTTGAACCATGGCAATTTTCACCTCTCTTCCGCAGACCGCACATAATGGTAGTGCGGCCGTGGAGCCTTCACCGCGGACCGCACAATGTGTACTGCGGCCGCGTTGCTTGAAGCCATAATTTCTGACTCTCTGAATCTCTCTAGTGCGGACCGCACAAAGAGTAGTGCGGCCACACTAGGCCTGTTTTCCTGAGTTTTGCCTTGTCTTAGGTACTTGAGCAGGTTTCACTCCTTTTGAGCCAATATTTGACATTTCGTCACTTTGTCGATCAAACCTGCAATCAAGCACAACTTATGAGCCTTTTGGGACTATTTTGTAACAATTTATAACCAAAGCGTAAGCAAGAAGGAGCACGAAACACGTCAAAATCTCTGGTTATCAGCTGCAATAAAGGTAGCATACTTGGAAAACCGATCCACCACAACCAAGATAGTCGTGAGATCTCCGACCTTGGGCAATCCGGTAATGAAATCCAGGGATACGCTTTCCCAAGGTTTCTTTGGGACAGCTAGTGGTTCCAAGAATCCCGCTTGTGTCAAGCGGTCCGACTTGTCTTTCTAGCATACTAGACAAGTCTTCACATACTGAGCGACGTCATCGGCCATTTGAGGCCAATAATGTGCACGGCGAAGTAATGGCATGGTATGCTCTTCACCGGGATGGCCAGCCCACAGAGTATCGTGACATTCCGCCAGAAGAGTCCTTCGCAGATCTCTTCCTTTAGGAACATAAAGTCGGTTCCCTTTCACTTTCAGAAAACCATCTTCCATGTAGAACTGGCGAGTCTTGCCCTGTCTTACCAAATCAACCAAATACTGTGCAGCAGGATCCTTGGTGAGTAGATCCTGTATTTGGTCCTTGATGGAGGTGGCTACTTCGCTCCCCCTTAGGGTGGCGAGTAGGCACACCGATGCTAGATTAGCTCTCTAACTGAGCGCATCAGCAACTTGATTAGTCTTCCCACTTCGGTACTCCAGGTTGAAGTGGAATTCAGCTAGAAGTTCCTGCCACCTAGCCTGTCGATCATTCAGCTTCGACTGGGTCATGAAATGGCTAACTGCTGTGTTGTCTGTCTTCACCACGAACGGGGTCCCCAGCAGATAGTGCCTTCAAAGGCGCAAGCAGTGGACGGCAGCTAATAATTCTTTCTCATAGGCGGCATAGCGCCGCTCTGCATCCTTCAGCTTCCGACTCTCGTACGCTACAGGATGCCCTTCTTGTAGCAAGAACCGCCGAGGGCATAGTCTGATGCATCCGTTTGTACCTTGAATGGCTTGGCCAAATCAGGGAGGGCCAAGATGGGCTTACTAGACATAGCCACTTTTGATGCGTTGAAGGACTCCACTCGCCTCGGTCCCCAATCCCCAGGGCGTGGCCTTCTTGAAGAATTCTGTCAAGGGTGGCACAATGAGGGAATAGTTTTTCACAAATCGTCGGTAGAAGTTGCATAGGCTAAGGAACGCCCTCAAGGCGTGGACATCCTTAGGCGGCGGCCAATCTGTGATTGCCTGAATCTTCTGTTGGTCCATCTTGATCCGTCCTTCCTCGATGACATGTCCGAGGAAGTCAATTTGCTTCTGAACAAAGGAGCGCTTTGATAGCTTCCCATATAGTTCATGCTCCCGCAATCGAGCTAGGACCTTCCGCAAGTGCACTAGGTGTTCTTCCAATGTTTGGCTATATACCACAATGTCATCCAAGTAGACCACCACGAATTCGTCAATGTACTCTCGGAAGACTTGGTTCATCAGAGTGCAAAATGTAGCTGGGCCGTTAGTCAAGCTGAACGGCATGACCAGGAAGTCGTACGACCCATATCTTGTCACACAGGTCGTCTTGTGTTCATCACCATCTGCGATTCGAACTTGCCAGTAACCTGTCTTGAGGCCTATCTTGGTGAACACCGTCACACCACCCAGTCTATTGAACAAGTCTGCCATTAGAGGAATAGGGTACTTGTTCTTCACAGTGAGTTTTTTTAGAGCCCAATAATCCATACAGAGTCGCAGGCTGCCATCATGTTTCTTTTGGAATAGAACAGGGGACTCGTATGGGGACTTGGAGGGTTTAATGATCCTTGTATCTAGCATTTCCGTTAATTGTCTCCGAAGCTCTGTGAGTTCGGGTTATGACATTCTGTAAGGCGCCCGGGCAGGTGGCTTCGCGCCCAGCACGAACTCAATTTCATGGTCCACAGTACGCCTAGGCGGGAGCCGCTTTGGCATATCTTGTGGCATGACATCTTCAAACTCCAGTAGTAGCTCCTTCACGGGTTCAGGAATGGGACCTGATGAGCATTCTATATCTTCAATGTAGAGGGTTGCCAGAAACGTAGGTTCATTTCTTTTGACCCCCTTCTTCAACTGCAAGGCCGAGATGTTCTCAACGACTATCTTCATGGGCATGCATGAGATAAAGCAGGGCTTGGCCCTATTTGTTCCCATCATCAGTAGCATGTCTGCAAATGGTACATGCATGGTGTTGGTTTGCCTTAGGAATTCCAACTCAACTATCAACTCGAAGTCATCTATGATCACCACTCGCAGGTTGAATTTTCCTTTGTAAGGGCCAAGCTTCACCGGTACCTCTTTGGCTATTCCACCCCTCTAGCTGGGGAGGTGAGTTGAAAGTAGTGTTAAAAATAGTGTGAAGCAAGGAAAAGTGACAACCCCCATTTCACGAAAAGCGAGAAGCAAGAAACGAGAAACGAAGCGCCCGCATTTTTGAAGTGAAGCGGAATTTTTAAAATAAATACGGCATAGACAACACATGTAATTGTAAGCAAATGTTCAATACTTGAATTAAAAAACTAAAGAGTAGCATCAACTAAAGCACAAAATGAGAAAGGCAATAAGAACTAAGAATAAAAAATATATAATTGGGCAGAATCTGGGCAGAATTTGGGTAGAAACGGGGCAGAATTTTTCTGAAAAAAATTCGCCAGCATTTCGGCGCTTTTGGGACGTTTAGAAAGAAAAAGAAAAAGAAGAATGAGAATAAAAACGTACCTGTTAAAACTTGAAAGCTATTTTTGAGGAAGAAAAGGCTGGTTTAGAACCCTAGTTTGCTGCTGAAGAAGTGTCTAAAACAGATATTGAAAAAGACTCGTTTGGGCCTTTTAATTCAAGAAGCGATCGCTTCTTCCGCTCCCGACTGCTTCATCGCTTCTCGCTTTTTAGAGAGAAGCGGTCGCTTTTCTGTACCTGAGCCACTTTTAGTTGGGGTAGCGACCAACCCATCGCTCCGCTTCGCTTCTCGCTTAAAGCGAGGAAGCGGACGCCTTTTTTAACACTGGTTGAAAGCCTTGACACGACCTCTACCTTTCCCTACAACTAGGCAAAGGCGCTCCATCTGAGTCGAGGCTAAGTAGTTGTGGGTAGCACCCGTGTTTATCATAGCCCAAATGGGCTTGCCATTCCCCTTATCTCAGCGAAAATTAAGGTCCTCTCTTGTTCAAGAGGAGTCTCCTCCTCTGCCTTCTTTTTCCCTTTCTTGGTGACTGGACATGGGTCTTTCTTACGGATACCAGCACTTGTCTCCGCTAATGCCTCGGAAATGGAGCCAACAATTGCATTGAATGCGCCTACTGGTTCAGTCTGGTTTGCATCGTCTGAGTCATCACCGGTCCCATCATCAAAAGCCTGATGGGCGTTCATTTGTGCATCTGGGCACTCATTGTTCCAATGTGGTCCGCCGCAATGACGGCATCCCAAAGGAGGCTTTCTCCCCCGGTCATTGTTGTTTGACGCAACACTGTTGCTGCCGGAGGAGGGAGCCTTAGATTTGGTTGAGCTCCGATCTCCCCCACTTCTGCTAGGGCTGCCATTGCCAGACTGGCCCCCTTTGAATCCCGCTCGGGCAGGCCGCTGAGGCCTATCCTTCCGAGCTTCCACTTGATAGTCCCCAAGACATTCAACTGCTTGGATCGCCTTTCGCCTTGGGTAGGGTATCTACCCTTTGTCTTTGTAGCTCCACACAGGCATACGGTTTCAACCCTTCCAGGAAAGTGAAGAGCTTGTCTTTGTCCCCCATGTCGCGTATGTTTAGTATGAGCGCGGAGAATTCCCGCAGTAGTCCCGTACTGATTTGGTCTGGCGGAGCTCCCGTAGCTTTCTCCTTGCATTGTATTCAACATTTTCGGGGAAGAACTGTAGGCGTATGGCTACCTTCAGTTCTGCGCATGTCTCGAGAGCATCTTCACCGGCCCTGATGGCTTCGTACTTCACCCGCCACCAGAGTTGCTACCTTCTTAGCTTCTTCTAAGCCCCCAACAACATCGAAATACTGTTCGACGTCAAAGATGATGTTCTCCACTTCTTTGGCATTCCTAGCCCCACTGTATGGCTTTGGCTCGGAAATTTTCAGTTTTTGTGGGGCGGAAGCGGGGTTCGCAGCGCCCCCAATTTGGTTTCCACCTCCTCGAAGCAGGCCCTGTAAAGCAGCATTGACAATATTAAGCTGGTCTGTCAAGTTGTCAATAGTTTGTTGCATGTCAGTCAAATTTCTGCCTCTTGTGCCCTGTAGGCTAAATCCTCGGTGTGCTCCTGTTGGAGTCCCTTGAATTTGCCAAAAATTTCGGCTGCCTCTGTGGCTGCCGTCTGCCGGTCTCCCTCGGAGTCGCGATTGATGTTTTTCTATGTCAACTTCGGCCTGGAGCACTCTGCGGTCCAGGTCGTCCAACCTTTGCACTAGGCTGGTTCTTAGTTCAGGCACCGTATCCACGATGGGCCGTAGTACGTCAACTGTCTCCTCAAGGGCAGCAATGCGGTCCCCATGATTCACCATAGTCAGAAATGGTGGTAATGGCAATGCGTTCCCTCGTCCGATGTCGAGCCTAGGCTCAGATACCAACTGTTATGCGGCTCCTTCCTGAGATTCCTTTGAAGGGCGACGTAAGGCTATGCAACTGATGTCTGTGCAGTTACTGTCTGCCAACAGAGGTTCCCTCCGTACGTTAGACTAGATTGTCAGTGCCGTTCGGGAAAACCAATGTCAAGAGCAATTGAGAGAACAAAAATGAGAATTGAGAATGAAAGAAAGCTTGATTGCATTAATGAAAGCTATTACAGAAAAACAACGCGGTGTCGAGGGGGAGAGACACCAGTACAGAGAATTGTTTGCTTGCTAGAAAATTTGATTGCTTGATCCCCCTAATAATGCTTAAAAAAATAAACCAAAGCTATAAGACTAGGCTTGACTAAGCTAGATAAACATAATGGAAGTACATGAAATAAAACTACTTTATATTTACAATGAAAATGACTTAGTTTTCTACAAGGCAGAAACAGGTCCGTTGTCAGTAGCAGCGTCTTTGGCATCACGGTCGGCGCGTGCGGCGTTGTCTGCGTGTGCGGCGCTGTTGGCATCTGCCTGCGGTTGGGCACTGGCGAGGGATATCAGTGGGGCGACAGAGGCACCTGCGCGCTTGACACTTGGCGCGGCCAAGACCACGGGGCCGTCCGTGGCGCTACGCATTGGGAGGCTTGCTAGGACGCCACGGGGCGCGCCCAAGGGGTCATGGGGCATGGCTGGAAAGCCGCCCATGACATAAATCATGTATATATATAGTGCTATAGAAAAAACCTAAAAGAAGCTAGATGTTTTAGGAGAAAATAAAACCAACGGAAATGAAAGAGGCCTATGAGTTAAATGCATATAATGTTATTTACATCA
>MU775750.1:18770-33407 GCA_026770625.1 Nicotiana glauca | reverse complement strand
TATATATATATATATATATATATATATATATATATATATATATCCTATTAAAAGAGTCTTTTTAAAAAAATAAAAAATAAAAAAAATCCTATTGAAATGTCGTTGACATTTTACTTTCTGATTTTTGGAATTCGTCTCATGGTCTATTGACAAGTTAGCATTTATTTGGTTCTGCTTATCTTCTAGCAGCTTGATTATACTTGCGTAATGTTTGGCAGATAAGAACTGAAGAGATGGACCTGATAGCTGAGAGAGGCATTGCTGCGCATTACAGTGGGAAAGGTTTTGTAAATGGTTTAGTTGGGCATGTTATAACCAATGGTAGAAGTTCACGAGGGAAAATAGTCTGCCTTAACAATGCCAATATTGCTCTCAGGGTATAAATCTGTTGCTTTTGTTAAATTGTCTAGTGCCTTATTAGCTGTGTGGTCTNCCAATGTCAAGAGCAATTGAGAGAACAAAAATGAGAATTGAGAATGAAAGAAAGCTTGATTGCATTAATGAAAGCTATTACAGAAAAACAACGCGGTGTCGAGGGGGAGAGACACCAGTACAGAGAATTGTTTGCTTGCTAGAAAATTTGATTGCTTGATCCCCCTAATAATGCTTAAAAAAATAAACCAAAGCTATAAGACTAGGCTTGACTAAGCTAGATAAACATAATGGAAGTACATGAAATAAAACTACTTTATATTTACAATGAAAATGACTTAGTTTTCTACAAGGCAGAAACAGGTCCGTTGTCAGTAGCAGCGTCTTTGGCATCACGGTCGGCGCGTGCGGCGTTGTCTGCGTGTGCGGCGCTGTTGGCATCTGCCTGCGGTTGGGCACTGGCGAGGGATATCAGTGGGGCGACAGAGGCACCTGCGCGCTTGACACTTGGCGCGGCCAAGACCACGGGGCCGTCCGTGGCGCTACGCATTGGGAGGCTTGCTAGGACGCCACGGGGCGCGCCCAAGGGGTCATGGGGCATGGCTGGAAAGCCGCCCATGACATAAATCATGTATATATATAGTGCTATAGAAAAAACCTAAAAGAAGCTAGATGTTTTAGGAGAAAATAAAACCAACGGAAATGAAAGAGGCCTATGAGTTAAATGCATATAATGTTATTTACATCACCTGAAATAGGAATATAGAGGTCTATGAGTCCAGCTGCCCATGACATAAATCATGTATATATATATATAGTGCTATAGAAAAAACCTAAAAGAAGCTAGATGTTTTAGGAGAAAATAAAACCAACGGAAATGAAAGAGGCCTATGAGTTAAATGCATATAATGTTATTTACATCACCTGAAATAGGAATATAGAGGTCTATGAGTCCAGCTGCCCATGACATAAATCATGTATATATATATATAGTGCTATAGAAAAAACCTAAAAGAAGCTAGATGTTTTAGGAGAAAATAAAACCAACGGAAATGAAAGAGGCCTATGAGTTAAATGCATATAATGTTATTTACATCACCTGAAATAGGAATATAGAGGTCTATGAGTCCAGCTGCCCATGACATAAATCATGTATATATATATATAGTGCTATAGAAAAAACCTAAAAGAAGCTAGATGTTTTAGGAGAAAATAAAACCAACGGAAATGAAAGAGGCCTATGAGTTAAATGCATATAATGTTATTTACATCACCTGAAATAGGAATATAGAGGTCTATGAGTCCAGCTGCCCATGACATAAATCATGTATATATATATATAGTGCTATAGAAAAAACCTAAAAGAAGCTAGATGTTTTAGGAGAAAATAAAACCAACGGAAATGAAAGAGGCCTATGAGTTAAATGCATATAATGTTATTTACATCACCTGAAATAGGAATATAGAGGTCTATGAGTCCAGCTGCCCATGACATAAATCATGTATATATATATATAGTGCTATAGAAAAAACCTAAAAGAAGCTAGATGTTTTAGGAGAAAATAAAACCAACGGAAATGAAAGAGGCCTATGAGTTAAATGCATATAATGTTATTTACATCACCTGAAATAGGAATATAGAGGTCTATGAGTCCAGCTGCCCATGACATAAATCATGTATATATATATATAGTGCTATAGAAAAAACCTAAAAGAAGCTAGATGTTTTAGGAGAAAATAAAACCAACGGAAATGAAAGAGGCCTATGAGTTAAATGCATATAATGTTATTTACATCACCTGAAATAGGAATATAGAGGTCTATGAGTCCAGATAATAAAACCCAATATTGCTCTTTTTTCTCACGCAATACTTAAAAGCGTCATCTTTCGCCAATAATTGATTTCTAAAAGATTATCTCAGATAGTTAATTCTGGGTTATGAAATTGCCTCGAACAAATGCTCACTGGGTGGTGATCCAAAAAGTTCTTCCCTTTTACGTGCCGAGAAGTGTTCCTCTGACTAAATCATAGCCAAAGAAATTCATGTGACCCCTCGGTGCCAGAACTTACTTTGTTCTGGACCAAAAAATATTGCTGCTTGAATTTAGCCAATTATTGCAAGTTAGTTTCTGTAACCTTAAGAATACAGCCCGCTCAACCACACTTCATGATAAAACTTTAGGAATTGGTTCTTTTTCATATTGCAGGATGTTGGTATAACCTTGATACATAATTTCATT
The DNA here is from genome assembly GCA_026770625.1 of Nicotiana glauca. Taxonomy (NCBI): domain Eukaryota; kingdom Viridiplantae; phylum Streptophyta; class Magnoliopsida; order Solanales; family Solanaceae; genus Nicotiana; species Nicotiana glauca. Next base: position 30,794 of record MU775750.1, on the reverse strand, counting down.
CGTTGAAGCCAACGTCGATTTGGCGTCATTTTGTAAAACATCTAAAGGAAAGACATCCATAATGTCTATTAGCCTATGTTGCGCGGACTCTCCAAAATGTAGCCACACCCGTGTCGGATCCTTCAAAAATGTACTACTTTTGGAGGATCCGACACATATCCGGCCGCATTTTCGGAGAGTCCGAGCACCATAGCTATTAGCATCCAATTTTTGGCATGATTCCTTCAATAATCACAAAAAATTAAATAAAACATTAAGAATACCCTAATTATTTTTTCAAGAAATGTCAAGACAACAAAATAATCTTCAAATTAAATACTACTTCCAATTATGTTCTCCTTTCGTATAACGTTACATGGCTAATAAGAACCATCATTCTCCGTTGTTCCCAACAAAAGGCTGCACAACATGTAATTTTCAGAAAAGGAAAAATACTTAGCCGTCTATACGAGCTTGTGTTGTTCCCAATTTATTGTCTAAAAGCTAAGTGACTGGTTCATCTCCTGTCGTCCGCGACCATCACAAAGGCCAGAATAACTATCTACAGTACTATGAATCGAAATTATATATATCCTAAAAAGTTATTCAGATACAGGAAACATCAAAGTAAATTTTAAGATGTGAATAGAAAAATGTATTTGAATTCTTGAAAATTTGTGTGGAAATAGAATGCAGTCAAACATTCTTGTATATATATATATATATATATATATATATATATATATATATATCCTATTAAAAGAGTCTTTTTAAAAAAATAAAAAATAAAAAAAATCCTATTGAAATGTCGTTGACATTTTACTTTCTGATTTTTGGAATTCGTCTCATGGTCTATTGACAAGTTAGCATTTATTTGGTTCTGCTTATCTTCTAGCAGCTTGATTATACTTGCGTAATGTTTGGCAGATAAGAACTGAAGAGATGGACCTGATAGCTGAGAGAGGCATTGCTGCGCATTACAGTGGGAAAGGTTTTGTAAATGGTTTAGTTGGGCATGTTATAACCAATGGTAGAAGTTCACGAGGGAAAATAGTCTGCCTTAACAATGCCAATATTGCTCTCAGGGTATAAATCTGTTGCTTTTGTTAAATTGTCTAGTGCCTTATTAGCTGTGTGGTCTTTTTGTAAATGGTTTAGTTGGGCATGTTATAACCAATGGTAGAAGTTCACGAGGGAAAATAGTCTGCCTTAACAATGCCAATGTTGCTCTCAGGGTATAAATCTGTTGCTTTTGTTAAATTGTCTAGTGCCTTATTAGCTATGTGGTCTTCATCTATAATTATTACTAGTTGGGAATAGGTTAGACTTGGTAGAAATTTCTATTATTACTCACTACTACTACTGTTATCATTTATATATATCTATCTTCTTTTTACTTGCACTTTTATTTTATTTTGGTAATGATGTTGATCTAAATGAAAGGAATAAGGATTCATATCGCCGACCCCAACTTGTTTGGACTAAGGCGCAGTTCTTGTTGTTGTTGTTGTTGGTAAAGTCCTTTTCTGCTGTAGATTGGCTGGCTGAATGCAATTAGGGAGTGGCAAGAAGAGTTCGTCGGAAACATGAGTTCTAGGGAATTTGTGGACACTATTACCAGAGATCTGTTGGGTAGTCGTGTCTTTGTGTTCACACCCGGAGGAGAGGTTAAATCTGCTCGATATTTCTACTCAATTTGTTGCCTTTTTGGGTCTTGTTACATTAACATTGTACCACTTTGCTCTTTGCAGATAAGACATCTCCCAAAGGGAGCTACCGTCATTGATTACGCGTATATGATACACACTGAAATTGGCAATAAAATGGTGGCCGCAAAGGTTTTATTCTTGTTACTATCTATTTTTAATGCTTAATGAATCTGGATGTGATTGCAGCATCTTCTGTTTGCAGGTGAATGGTAATCTTGTCTCTCCATTGCATGTACTTGCAAACGCAGAAGTCGTAGAGATTATCACCTACAATGTTAGTTGCTATGAATTCCGTACCTTCTTTTGCTTATGTTGTCTTCTCTATATTTCCTCCTCCTTTCTTCCTCCTCCTTTTATGGTTAGCTCTACGCTTGTTACATTTCATTGTTTTTGTCTTGCTGAGATATTTAATCATGTCTTATATGTCTTGTAATTCTGAACATTCTAAATATCATCTAAGCCTTAGAGTTTAAGCAATATGGGTGGAAGAAAAGCAATTCTTTGTGGTTTTGGCTGAAGCTTACTCACAAGGTGATGCAGATAAAGTTCAGCTATTACTTATCAAAAAAAGAAGATGAAGTTCATTGTTTCTAATATGTAAAGCATGTATCTTTTTGGCTTTCTTTTTCGATTTAATTCTTCAGTTCTTGCACCTCCCTCTTGTGCTATTGGCATTTAAACTTATCATGCTTAAATATTTATTGTTGGCAAGGGAGGATAGTCTACTAGCAAGGCCGCCACCTGCAACCATAAGGTTGGGAATTTGATCACCTATGGAGCAAAGGGGGAACCGGCCACGATTTTTATTGGGGGGTTGGTGTTTGAGGTGTTCCAGGTTAATTTATCATATAAAAAGAAAAGATTTTCTTTTTGTATTATTGTACTTCTGTCATTTAATTACTCACGTAAGTGTACCAAAAGGATAGTAGATATTACCATCAAACACTAATTTCTAACACAAGGATTACCTATCTTTTAGTCTGAAATTGGATTTATTGTAGCTAACTTTAAGTTGTTGGATTTTTGTGCCCTGGAATACGGAGCAACCTATATGTGTAGTATCATCATTATTTTACGTTTTGTAAGCTTAGTAAATTGTTACTTGATGCGGCCAACTTATTAGTTCATCATGCTGGTGTTTACAAGCATCTGGCTGTTTACCTTTTCAGGGTCTCTCCAGCAAGTCTGCTTTTGAGAGACATAAAGAGTGGCTTCAACATGCAAAAACTCGTAGTGCCCGGCACAAGATTATGAAAGTAGGTGTTTTCTGCATATCTAAAACGGAGATTTTTTGTGTAGTATTACCACTATTATAGATTAACTAATGCGGTGCTCATCTTGTCCTCAGTTCTTGAGAGAGCAAGCTGCATTATCAGCAACTGAAATAACAGTGGATTCGGTAAAGGAATTTGCGGCTGAGTCTGAAGGTAACAGTGGATTGGAAGAATTAGCAGATTATTCTAAGGAAACCAAACACTCGTGGGAGAAAATCCACAAGAATGTTATGGAGACATCATCTGCAAGTATGAGTACTGAAGATATTTTCCAACTCCGTAGTATTAGTATTCAGATTCCCAAGGTAAATGGGAAGCATAACAAATGCATGCAGCATATGAGTTTGAAGGCCACAGGGGAGACATTGTCACAAGGAAATGGTGTTGGCAAAATGATACTTGCTAACATACCAAGGTACAGGGAAGTTCTGCCAGGATTGGACGGCTGGCTGGCTAGCAAACTTGCAACTTGGCATAACCTGGAAGGGCACTCTGTCCAGTGGCTTTGTGTTGTCAACATAGATCGAAAAGGTAATGGTTGGGCTGAAGGCTAATTATTTCATATGGGCATCGAACTGGATAAGGCATCACTACTCATCTTTGTAGATGCATTTTTGAACTTTCCTATGGATTGGTGGTTCTATATAAGTCATTTAGAAAAATCATTACCACTAGCATCACAAGTATTTTCTTCTTCTTTTTTCCCCCCCACTTTTTGCTTCAGGCATCTGGTAGCTTAAACCTACCGGCCGGGCCAATCCAGACTCGCACTGGTATGCCACTAAGGGGAGGGGAGTCAAAAGCGCTCCAAATCAACAATTTCTCCGTTCCCCAGTCTCGAGCTCAAATCTGAGACATCTGGTTTAGGGTAGAGATCCTAACCATCACACCGTAACCCATTGTGAGAGATGTGTGAGAATGGCATGTTTAAAAGTTTGACTACCCCAAAGGAGCAAGCATTTTCAAGTTCTAAAGAATGACATTTAAAAGTTTAGATCTAACATTTAGTTGTTAATTACAGCTTAACTACTGAGTTTTGTTTTTACCTTTTTGATGTAATTTTTATAGTTCCAACTACCTGTATTCTAGTTTGTTAACCTCATATATTCATTTATACATGAATATTGTCTATCACCATAACTGAAATTCCGGTTTTCCTTGATTAATAAGAATTTAATATCTGACCAAAAATTTTCATGGTTTATTACTTTTAATGGCTGATATCTCAAACCATGATTTTAATTAGGCATGATGGCAGATGTTACTTCAGCATTGGCAGCCGTAGGCATCAGCATATGTTCTTGTTCGGTGAGTTGAACATTTATCACATTATTTTCCATCTACTTTATAAAAGAAATCACATTATTTTTCATCTAGGTTTCTAATTCCTGAGCTATGCATATTGATCATCAGAATTATAATAGGGTTAGGGTGGACAATGAAGCTGGTAGCAGTTGGTGTCTAAACTAAGCTTGCGTTTATGAAAGTGTTCACTATTTGTTGTATGCTTAATAGCTGAACCTGGCACTGTTCCATTGTAGTGGTTCAGCATGAATTAGACATCTTTATTAGCTATCTCAATTAGGCAGTTTGTGATGAAGTAGGTGACACTTGGCTTTTTTATTTTTCCTATGTCAGCAGCAGAGGCGGATCTAGGATTTTAAGATAATGGGTGCTCTATTGTGAAGAGGTAGACCTAGAATTTACATTTGATGGGTTTAACTTTTATCTCTTACCATGAACCTACTATACTTTTGAAATTATAGGTTCAAAATTATATTCCTTTTGAATTCTTAGTGATTTTCACACACACACACATATATATACTCCGTGCCAAAAATAAGACCGTTCGAAGTGGGATTTGAACCGTCAATTTCACTTGTAGAGGTGCATCAAATAATTATTACACCATAGGAGCCTTTAAGCATGGGTGCACGCACATATATATTTAAGTAATTTTAACGAAATATAATATTGTTATACATGGTTTCAGGAAAGAAGTATGGGTTCACGTTAACCCATACCCCTTAAGGTAGATACACTCCTTGTCAGCAGGAGCTAACAATCAAACTCTGTTAAACGAGGAATTTGCAAGTATAAGTTGGTTAATTAGATTCAACGCTTACATCTTGGTGAAGTGATAGAGCATACATAGCTTTTCTCGATATGCTGATGGCGAGGTAAGAAGAAAGAATGCAATATCTGGAGTGATTGAAACCTTTTGGGAGGGCATTTAGTTGGAACAGGCTATGGCCTCATAAGTAGGAAACAGGCGGGATAGGATTCAGATTTACAGAGCATGTAAGGACAGTATATGAACATTCATTGTGAAAGTGGTGGACGAAGAGAAATTTGTGCTGAACTTTTATGAGGGAAAGGACTAAAACAATTCTCAGCTACTATGCTGAGCAACCTATATATTTATTTCCATTCTTTCCATTGCATTCTTCTATTATGTTTGGGATATCACCCTTTGAATCTGCATTCCGAAAAATGCATGAAGCTCTCAGCAACTAAATAGTCATATTCTCCTTCCGTTTCTATTATTCCAAACTTTTTAATCATGAGGTGACCGAACTTTAATTTAAAAACTGCAGGTTGAGACTGATAGAGGGAAGGGAATGGCTGTCGAGCTATTTCATATTGAAGCGAGCCTCGAGAGTTTGGTATGCTACTGAACATACGCCAATATAACAGCTTTCTCTTCATGTGCCATTTTATGAATACTCTGCTCCTGCAGGTTGATGCATGTGCAAGGATCGATATGATCCTAGGTGTCTTAGGATGGTCCACGGGTTGCAGCTGGTCAGAGAACAAACAGTTTCTAGAATGCTAATTTAATGGCCTGATGAAGAGTACTTGCCCAGCTGTTGAAAGCTTGGCAAAAAGTTTTGTCCTCTAAAAACAGAATTCCCTTTTTCTCATTTCTGGGTGTTTTCTCTTAGTTGTCTTTAAAAAATATTTCCCCTCCCACCCTCTTGATAATTATAGAAGCAAACAATATTAGGCAATATGGTGTCAGGCGACTGTGTATATAAAGGAAGAGTAGTGACGAGTTATACTTGTAAAGGCATTTTGAACTATACGAACTCCAACAAAAATGATAGATATTCTATACAAAATGTATTCAGTATTCCCGATCTTATCCTTTTTTTTATTGGGAACTATTTCTTATATGTGATTATATGGGTTTGACGCTATCCCACTGACCTCCTTTTTGGGGCAGAGGCTGATCCAAGATTTACTTAACGGGTTCAGGCTGTTGTCACTAGACCTACTACTTCCTTAAAATTATAGGTTTAGAATGTATTATTCATTCTTCTTTTACAGTTTGTTTGGATTGTTGTTACGTGTCGTTTCATAATGTATCGTATTTTATTGTAGTACGTTGTATTATATTGTTTGATAAATACAACGTTTGGATAGGTTGTATTGTTTGACGTCGTTTCATGATGTCATGTACCAACAATAATAAACTTGCAATATTACAGCTAAAAATAGGATACATAGTAGAATTATTATTTAAAAAAGTAAAATAAATGATAAAATATAATTATTTAATATTAATAAGGAAGGGCAAGATGAGAGAATATCACACCAAACATTTTGTTCCATAAAGTGGCACTTTTGTCGTTACGTAACGATGGATTTAATGATATGATACAATAAAATTTAAGTAGCAATAAAAAAAATATTATATTTAAAGTAACATTATGATACAATACAATAAAGCAGAACTAGGATCAACTATCACAAATCAGCAGTGCGATATAAATTCTGAATCTGGTTTTGCCAACAAATAAAAACTGAAGTACATGCTTAAAAGTACCCTTCTCCAGCAAGGCTTTAAAGCTCATATTCCTTTGATGGGTATGTTAAGCATGAGGTTAAAACAAAGAACAAGTCCAAGGAACAAACGAGTCTCCGTAACGTGGACTTCTTATGGTTCGATACCTGCATTTTAGGTATCTAGGGAATTCTTTTGGCCGAGAAAAAATAAGTGCAGCGAAGTCTTGAGGCTTAAATTATTACCTGAAACGCAATAAACTATATATACAACTGTCAATAATGAGTTCTTTCTAGTGATTACAAAATCCATATATCATGGTTCAGCCCGGATAGGCACACCAATGGGCTCGACTTCTGTGCGAATCTGGTTGAACAATAACTTGGAAAAATCTTGTACTTCACAGAGCCATACTTCATAACGTGTACTCCGTTTTGCTTTCTTTTTTGTGTTAATCCTTTATCTCCACTCGAAGGTGGGCATCAAATCTACATCGCAGCAGGTGGACATGCACCATTCCTTTTCGGGATCCAACTATACATATATTTATTTATTCAATTTTGGTCTGACACTTATTATCTTAGTAAGTTCAGGAGTATATTGCGTTCCCTGATTTAAAATCTTGAATCCGCTAATGCAGGAAGGGAGAATGCTTTTAAGCACAAGTACCAGATTAGCGCTAGTAGTCCTCCCAAAAAGCACTCTCCTTCCTCTGGTCAATGCAGCTACATCATCCAGGTTCATGAGCTTCGTTCGGTACCTCTCAGCAACATTCACTGCAGAATCATCTGCCATCATTGCTCTGTTGGCAACTTGTTAAGGCGAAATCATTCTGGGTGCTTTTCGAATTGCAGTTTTCTACATAACACGTCTCATCATCTTCAATCTTCATTCCTTCTTCCTCTTCTTTCACCTTCTTCTCTTTGAGCTCCAATAAAATTTCCGGTTTGAGTCAGCTGGCCAAATTTTTTCGATGTTGGATTGCTCGGAGGAGTTTCCTGCTCCTTCCGAGACGTCATCTGCAATTTCCTCCGCGACATCTTCTTTGTCTATGTCGTTATCGTAGCGATATAGTAGATACGCCCTAGATCTAATCTCATATTTGATGATTTGAATATATTTTTGTAAACATTATTTGATATAAAAATATATGGCATCTGATATTCTTTTATCATAGTTATTATTAATTGTTTGATTAACTTGATAAGGTCCTTGATTAAGTTTTGAGACTTGACATTGTAATGGAGATCATGATAATGAGAGTGAAGTCTCTTATAATTTAATTCAAAATTTGTTCTTGATCATAGGATTATTAATTTGGACATTAGTAATCCGGTTAGATCAATATTTATGTGATCGTCTGTATTGGATAAAGATTAGTTGATCTCAGTAACTTAATCACATAGATATATGATGCATATAACGATATGATCATTGAACCGACTCATTGGATAACTCCTAATGGTTAGAATTACCATAAACCGTTAATAGGATATTCTCTTGAAGAATGTGATGTAACAGTTTCCTTTGACCTGCGATCATTAAAGTAATTAACAAATAATTTATTGTGCTTTGATACTAGACACCTATGGCCCTAGGACGATATTTGAAAGGATGTTGGGTACGATTAAATAGTTGTAGAATTAATGATTGATCAAGATGGAATCTATCAACTCTTGGTAATGAGTTTAAGCTCCATATTCTCATGAATTATAAACGACCAAATTAAGATCTTGGCCCGTCGCAATTGAATGAAAGAAGAAAAGAGTTTCTTAGGTCATTCAATGGTCGATTATATTTGACAAGAACACATAGTTAGTCGCCTATTAGGATTTGACAGTTGAACCATATCCTAGGGTGACCCAGAGCTATAAGAACAGAAGGAATTACTATATTATTCTTCTACGGATTCTTGAGAATAAATTGTATACTTCATACTATCCGGTCTTTAAGGAGTGTTGCTAGACGACACCCTTGATTAGTATATTAATGTGATCAATTTACTACCGGTTTAGTATTAAACCTATGGGGTCGCACACTAACGAGTGTTCTCATCTTTGCTAAAGGATTAATTATTTTAGTGTTTGATAATTAAATTATAGAATTCAATTAGTCAAATAATTTAAATTATTAGTCCAAATGAAATATTATTATATTCTTTGCAAGCACAGAGGATATGATTAATATTGTGAACAAAGTGAAGTTTTCTGTTTGGAATAGAAAATTAAATTATATCTCTTGGTTGAATTTTATATATATATATATATATATTCCAATTTGGAATTGGACATGTAAAGTCCACCAAGGACGTATAAAATTGAATCCAACATAGAGTTGGATTGAAGAGAACCCAATTTTAAGTTGGATTTGAAATCGGCAGTCATGATGCAATTTGATGGAATTTCGAATTTTCATATAAAATATTCCATGAAATTTATTTTTGGAATAAACTTTTATCCCAAGTAAATTATTACCTCAAACAAATAGGAAAAAAGTTTGTAGGTGATGCTATATAAAGGGTGATGGAGAAAATTTGCCGCATTATTATTCTTGAGAATAAAACCCACTTTATGAAAGTGAGAGTGCAATACAAAGCCAAGAGAGAAAATACAATTACAAGAAAAGTATTTCTTGTTCTTCTAATTTGAGTTGAGATTTTTAAGAAAACTTTCAACAAAAGTTTTTCGTTCAATTTGTTCGCCGGTTTCGTTGATCAAAGAGTTGATAGCAAGGATTGGTCTCAGTGTGGGATACACATAAAGTCTTCGCACTATCGAAGAACTTTTGAACTTTTGAAACGAGACTCTTTTCACCAGGTACGTCTTACATCTGATCTTTGACTTGTAAATAAATTTTAAACACGAAAAGATCTATCTAGGATTGTTATTATCTTCCGTTGCGTGTTACGAACATCTATATGCAATCCTTCAGTGGTATAAGGGCCGTGGTTTATTGTGTCTAAAATTTATTTACGAAATATTTTAAGATTATATTAAAGAGTTCAAACCATAATACACATCTTGTGCAATGCACATAGATTGATATAATTTTATTGTGAATAAAATATATATACATATAAGTTAATCTATTGAGATAGTTCGTAACTTGAATTTGAAATTTTTATATTCGATACGACTGTAATCTATAGTAGGTTATGGATTCTACTGTTATTTTAATTGCTATTAGTTCATGAAATGTTAATTAATAATAGTTTTCTGTCATGAATTATTTTTATGTGATATATAAGATAAACATGGAAGATGTTGAATTTCGTTTTTATGTCATATGCTTGTTCATTACATAATTTTGAATTTTTTATTACATATGATGTAAATTAATTTAGGACTAAGCATGTAGACAACTTGAACTAAATTCACATGCTATAAAAGATTTGATCTTCATGTTATTAAAAACTGTTTTAGTAACAATTCCCTCTTACTAAAATTTGAGTTCTTAAATAATAAAATATAAGATATTTTATTATAGAGTTATCCATCAAAGTAAATCATTATACTTATTTTTTGTTTATAAGGAGCGGCCTGAATACCAGGAGACTTATAGTTCGAGAATATATTAAAATTAGTTATTGCGTTAGATGTATGGATTGAAAGAATTATTCAATTTACACTAGACGCCTGGACTACCCAGGGAGTATAAAATTTAATAGGTTCTTTGCTATCATGATGGTTGAACTCAACTATGTTAATAGGATCGACCTGACTACCAGGGGACTATTTGACATAGAGTTATTTAAGAAAATTATATGAGATACAATTAGTAAGAGTACCTACCTTTAAAATATATCTGAGAAACGACTTGACTTCTAAGGGGCTCATACATATTATTAAAGGATTCCTTTACTCCACCAATATAAATAAAGATATGAACAAATTAAAATTTTCTATTTGGAAGAGAAAATTAAATTATATCTCTTGATTGAATTATATATATATATATATATATATATATATATATATATATATATATATATATATATATATATATATTAGTTAGTTTTCCAATTTTGATTGGACATGTAAAGTCCACCAAGGACGTATAAAATTGAATCCAACATTGAGTTGGATCGAAGAGAATCCAATTTTAAGTTGGATTTGAAATCGGCAGTCATGATGCCAATTAGATGGAATTTCGAATTTCCATATAAAATATTTCATGGCGTTTGTTTTTGGAATAAACTTTTACCCTAAATAAAATTTGCGCTAAGTGATGGAGAAAATTTGCTGCATTATTGTTCTTGAGAATAAAACCAAAATACAATTAAAAGAAAAGTGTTTTTTGTTCTTCTAATTTGAGTTGAGATTTTAAAAAAAAAATTCAGCACAAGTTTTTCGTTTAATTTGTTCGTGGGCTTCGTTGATCAAAGAGTTGACAGCAATGATCGGTCTCGGCGTGAATACGCATAGAGTCTTCGCACTATCGAATAATTTTTAAAACGAGACTCTTTTCACCAGCTACGTCTTAGATTTGATTTTTGACATGTAAATAAATTTTAAACACGAAAAGATTTATCTAAAATTGTTGTTATCTTCTGCTGATTGTTACGAATTACTATACACAATCCTTCATCATCTTCTTCTTTATCCACAAAAGCACTCTCTGCCACTTCATCCTCAGCTTCTCTGCTACGCGCTTCCAGAGCCTTCTCCACTTCCTCAATGTTCACAGCTAGCGTCTCTGAGGTCTCTTTGTCTTCCATAAACCAGCTCCTTGATATTGCGTTCAAAGCTTTGTTTCTCAATAAACCGGATAGGTGAATGCTCTGCTTCTAGGCTCTGCTCTCGACCAGGTGTGATATCCATTGCATTTGTTTCTTTTATCACTTGATATCCATTGTGCTTCTGGACTCAAACTTCACGTTAAAATTGCTGCTCCAACAACACCTCTAGTGACTCCGATAGCCCCAACAAAGGGATATCCTGATCATTTTCCTAGTAATCCCACAAACAAGCCACATGAAACTTTGCAACCTTATCATCCCTCTGCAAATACTGCTTATTATTCATCCAAGTGGAATGAACATGTTATTGCCATTGATTCTTGCTCTTTGTTTTTAATTATTGGCTTTGGTTCCTAGGAATGGTTGAGACACTAAAATTGTAGATCATAACATATAGTACCTTGTTTTTTTCTATTTGTTGTGGGGGGTGAGGGGGGTGGGTCTCAAATATTTTGTTAGCAAAGGTTTTTTTTTGGTGAATTTTTCTAGTGTTGTTTTGTAGTCCTAGGAGTGGCAGGCGGGGCGGGTTCTGTCTGC